>CM040403.1:128880327-128937827 GCA_022702515.1 Ilyophis sp. 1 JC-2022
CTCCTTTCTCTACAGCCCTGTAAGAGACACAGTCTCCTTTCTCTACAGCCCTGTAAGAGACACAGTCTCCTTTCTCTACAGCCCTGTAAGAGACACAGTCTCCTTTCTCTACAGCACTGTAAGAGACACAGTCTCCTTTCTCTACAGCCCTGTAAGAGACACAGTCTCCTTTCTCTACAGCCCTGTAAGAGACACAGTCTCCTTTCTCTACAGCCCTGTAAGAGACACAGTCTCCTTTCTCTACAGCCCTGTAATATACACAGTCTCCTTTCTCTACAGCCCTGTAAGAGACATAGTCTCCTTTCTCTACAGCCCTGTAAGAGACACAGTCTCCTTTCTCTACAGCCCTGTAAGAGACACAGTCTCCTTTCTCTACAGCCATGTAAGAGACACAGTCTCCTTTCTCTACAGCCCTGTAAGAGACACAGTCTCCTTTCTCTACAGCCCTGTAAGAGACACAGTCTCATTTCTCTACAGCCCTGTAAGAGACACAGTCTCCTTTCTCTACAGCCCTGTAAGAGACACAGTCTCCTTTCTCTACAGCCCTGTAAGAGACACAGTCTCCTTTCTCTACAGCCCTGTAAGAGACACAGTCTCCTTTCTCTACAGCCCTGTAAGAGACACAGTCTCATTTCTCTACAGCCCTGTAAGAGACACAGTCTCCTTTATCTACAGCCCTGTAAGAGACACAGTCTCCTTTCTCTACAGCCCTGTAAGAGACCCAGTCTCCTTTCTCTACAGCCCTGTAAGAGACACAGTCTCCTTTCTCTACAGCCCTGTAAGAGACATAGTCTCCTTTCTCTACAGCCCTGTAAGAGACACAGTCTCCTTTCTCTACAGCACTGTAAGAGACACAGTCTCCTTTCTCTACAGCCCTGTAAGAGACACAGTGTCCTTTCTCTACAGCCCTGTAAGAGACACAGTCTCCTTTCTCTACAGCCCTGTAAGAGACACAGTCTAATTTCTCTACAGCCCTGTAAGAGACACAGTCTCCTTTCTCTACAGCCCTGTAAGAGACACAGTCTCCTTTCTCTACAGCCCTGTAAGAGACACAGTCTCATTTCTCTACAGCCCTGTAAGAGACACAGTCTCCTTTCTCTACAGCCCTGTAAGAGACACAGTCTCCTTTCTCTACAGCCCTGTAACAGACACAGTCTCCTTTCTCTACAGCCCTGTAACAGACACAGTCTCCTTTCTCTACAGCCCTGTAACAGACACAGTCTCCTTTCTCTACAGCCCTGTAACAGACACAGTCTCCTTTCTCTACAGCACTGTAAGAGACACAGTCTCCTTTCTCTACAGCCCTGTAAGAGACACAGTCTCCTTTCTCTACAGCACTGTAAGAGACACAGTCTCCTTTCTCTACAGCCCTGTAAGAGACACAGTCTCCTTTCTCTACAGCCCTGTAAGAGACACAGTCTCCTTTCTCTACAGCCCTGTAAGAGACACAGTCTCATTTCTCTACAGCCCTGTAAGAGACACAGTCTCCTTTCTCTACAGCCCTGTAAGAGACACAGTCCCCTTTCTCTACAGCCCTGTAAAAGACACAGTCTCCTTTCTCTACAGCCCTGTAAGAGACACAGTCTCATTTCTCTACAGGTATTCCATTGACCGCCACACTGACCTGGACAGGCTCTTCAATATAGACTCCAATAATGGATCCATCACTACCCTGCAGAACCTTGACAGGGAGATGTCAAAATGGCACAATATTTCTGTCATTGCCACTGAAATAAGTGAGTCCTTCTTTCGTGTTTTTTGCATGCATTCTGAATTTAAGTTTGTGTCCTAAGGCCCGGCAATAAATGTTTGTCCACTATAGGGGACACAAGTATCTGGTCTTAATATGCAGTTTCTCAGGTGAATGCATTGTGTGAGTTGTTCGCCTTTGTACAGTATCTGGGCTTTTTCAATAAATACAGAGGATATCAACACGTAATACATTAATTCTGCCGCACAATTCAGTGGAGGCGTTAACATTTTTGTTTTCAAGTCAAAGTTAAGGACACAAATGCTGATTGAAATTGATTCCAGACCACAGTATTTATGTATCTTTATGTATTTACACGCCAAAAACAAACTTGACATCCAATAGTGGTTAGACTTGTAATTTTGTACATCTCGTTGTACATCCAGAAAATGTTTCATCATACTTAAATTATTGAAGGTTTTACTTTTTTTTTCAAACAAGATTTCCTTAGGGTTGGTTGTGCCGGGATGGTTGCATAGCATAGCAAAGCGCCCATTTTAAGAATACCCTAATGTCTTTTGTCATTCCGCGATATTTTTTTCCCCGTATAACGACAGACTTCCACCGGTTCTCTTTCAGGTAACCGGCGGCAGATCACTCGTGTCCCGGTGTTCATTAAGGTTCTGGATGTCAACGACAACGCGCCGGAATTCGCCATGATTTATGAGACGTTCGTTTGTGAAAAAGTGAAAGTGGGACAGGTAATCAATTATGTTCAAACGGCGTCTTTTGCCTCTGCTGGCTCAGTGTAACGTAATGTCACAGGACACAGAGTGTTTACCTGTACAGTAGTCTGTACTCACATATTACAGTGCATTTGACAGCTTTATATGAATGCAACATCAATATAGTGCGTGCATTACACTTATGTTTACATTGAAAGATAAATTATATATTTTTTCATTCATAATGTTATTTATGTAAATTAAACTGGCTTGTGCTGTGAACTCAATCTGTTCATACGCATCTTGTCGTGAATAGCCTGAATTTAACAGCTAGGTGGATTTTAAATGGGGGATGAAGGTTGTATGGTGAGATGTTGCAAATGAGCCGCCGCGGTGGTACAGCGGTAAAGACCGCTGACTTTCAGTCAGCGAGTTGTACTCCGAGGATCGGGGTTCGCGCCCCGGTCCTGCCACAGCCGAGCGTGGCCGGTGGCCTGTGGAAGCGACAATTGGCAGTCGCTTCCGGGTGGGGGGAGGGGCTCGGAGAGAACCACTGCGCACGATAGAACCCAGGGCGTGTCACGGTCAGGAGCTGCGCCCTGTAGAGGACGTAGCATCCTTCCTATAAAGTACCGATAGACGGGGTGTGCAGCGGTGGTTCTCTAGCGGTTGCTACACGGGGGGAATTGAAATAGAATAGGGGTTCAATTGGCTACTAAATTGGGAGAAAAAGGGAAAAATCAGAAACAAATTAAAAAAAAAAAAAAAAAAAAAAAAAAAAAAGAGATGTTGCAAATTACCAGGGTGACTCCCAATGAGGTTTCAGCTGGTGGGTCTCTAGGGGTCGGACGGTGGGGGTGAGGGGGGGTTCATGTGACACCCCTCCAGATGCACTCGTGCTGTTAGGTCTAATGCTGCACGTTTATGCGCTTCATTTTCCCCAAACTGACAGCTGATACAGACCATAAGCGCAGTGGACACAGACGACCCTCTTATCGGACACAAATTCGCCTTCAGTCTGAGCACCCAGAATCCCAACTTCACAATCTCTGACAATGAAGGTGAACGTCCATATGTCTTTTTTTGCTAGTTGTGTATAACGAAGGTGTGCACACATATACAACTTATTCTGGATAGCAACCTGTGGCAATAAAGGTAAAGTAGATTAAATATGTGACAAAAACATGTTGGTTATTCTCAGAGGTGGAAAGTCCATTGGTGTTTCTCCCACGTATTTCTCCCAGCTGATTTCAATAATTAGTTCGACCTCCTGGATGAGCTATTGTGCTAATTAGCAAATTCAGGTGATTGGAGCAAAATATTGGGGAGAACATTTACTTTCTGAACCTGAATATTGCACTTATTCTATGATATTCTGGACATAGATCCTTTGGGAAAACATCAAATGTTCCCTCCACAAAATTGTCTTGTTGTATTGGGTGGTACTGTTAATGTAGGTGGCAGTGTAATATAATGGTTAAAGAACTGGGCTTGTAACTGAAAGGTTGCAGGTTCAATTCCCAGGTAGGACACTGCCGTTGTACCCTTAAGCAAGGTACTTAACCTGAATTGCTTCAGTATATATCCAGCTGTATGAATGGATAAATGTATTAAGAAGTTGTGTAAGTCGCTCTGGATAAGAGTGTCTGCTAAATGCCTGTAATGTAATGTAATGTAATGCATGCATTAACACTAATGCAGTGCAGTTAACCCCCCCAACCTTTTCCCTCCCCCTCCCCCTCCCCTAAATATTCAAATAAAAATGTCCTGAGTGTTGCCTCCGCCCAAAGCTGAAATGAGATCTATGTCCTTGCCTCTGAGTAACATGAGCGATTGTTTTATTGGCGGAATCTCTCCCCAGACAACACGGCCAGGATCCTGACCAAGCGCGCCGGGTTCAGCCGGCGGGATCAGGGTGCTTACATCCTCCCCGTGGTGATTTCGGACAACGACTACCCTATCCAGAGCAGCACCAGCACGCTGACGGTGCGCGTGTGCGCCTGCGACAGCCGCGGGAACGTGCAGTCCTGCAGCGCCGAGGCCTACGCGCTGTCTGCCGGGCTGAGCACGGGCGCGCTGGTGGCCATCTTACTCTGCGTCATCATCCTGCTGAGTGAGTGTCGCTCCGCCCACAGCCGTCCTACCCTAATAACTGTGACTATAACCTTAAACTTTTACCCTAGTAACCGCTACCCAGTCTCTAACCGTAACTATAACCTTTTACCCTAGTAACCGCTACCCAGTCTCTAACTGTAACCATAACCTTTTATCTTAGTAACCGCTAACCAATCCCTAACCTTTTACCCTAGTAACCGTTACCCAATCCCTAACCGTAACCTTAACCTTTTACCCTAGTAACCGCTACCCAGTCTCTAACCGTAACCCTAACCTTTTACCCTAGTAACCGCTACCCAGTCTCTAACCGTAACTATAACCTTTTACCCTAGTAACCGCTACCCAGTCTCTAACTGTAACCATAACCTTTTATCTTAGTAACCGCTAACCAATCCCTAACCGTAACCTTAACCTTTTACCCTAGTAACCTCTACCCAGTCTCTAACCGTAACTATAACCTTTTACCCTAGTAACCGCTACCCAGTCTCTAACCGTAACTATAACCTTTTACCCTAGTAACCGCTACCCAGTCTCTAACTGTAACCATAACCTTTTATCTTAGTAACCGCTAACCAATCCCTAACCTTTTACCCTAGTAACCGTTACCCAGTCTCTAACCGTAACTATAACCTTTTACCCTAGTTACCGCTACCCAGTCTCTAACTGTAACCATAACCTTTTATCTTAGTAACCGCTACCCAATCCCTAACCTTAACCTTTTACCCTAGTAACCGCTACCCAATCTCTAACCGTAACCTTAACCTTTTACCCTAGTTACCACTACCCAGTCTCTAACCGTAACCATAACCTTTTACCCTAGTAACCGCTACCCAATCCTTAACCGTAACATTAACCTTTTACCCTAGTTACCGCTACCCAGTCTCTAACCGTAACCATAACCTTTTACCCTAGTAACCGCTACCCAATACCTAACCATAACCTTAACCTTTTACCCTAGTAACCACTACCAAATCCCTAACCATAACCTTTTACCCTAGTAACCGCTACCCAATCCCTAACCATAACCTTAACCTTTTACCCTAGTAACCGCTACCAAATCCCTAACCATAACCTTTTACCCAATCATAAACCGTAACCTTAAACTTTGAACCTAGTAACCACTACCCAATTCTTAACCGTAACCATATTTCCCTTGGTAATATTTTCACCCTGGAAAGTCTTGGAAACTGGTGTGGTTGAAAATATGTTCAGCTTGTGCAGTGAGCAAAATGAATCAATTATTCTTGCTAGTTGGACAGCTTATTGGTCTTTATATGACTGTAAAACTGCTCTGACTGTTGCAACAAACATTGAAAATCACACATTTTACATTCAACTATAATTGAAAATGTGTGGAATATGAAAATGTGATTTCAGTGGGAAACTTAGTTTGATAGATTTCATTGTGACCGACAGGAAATAGAGGGCGCGTCAAAGCCAGGTGGCAACAAAGAGGTTGACTCAGAAAACTATTGGAATTGGTTAAGGCAGATAGGTCAAACTCCAGTCCTGGAGGCCCATGGTGTCTGTTGGTTTTTGGGATGTTCACAGTGCCAGTGGTTCATTTAAGTCAATGATTGGCTAAATAATCCACATCCCTCATTCTCAAGGTCTTAATTGGCGGCTGATTGAAAGGAAACCACAGAAACCTATACTATGATACTGTGCATATTCTGCACCCCCCGGGAATGCCTCTGTTAACGGATTTAAACTCTGCTGAAAAATGAGACAGACTGATGCTCTGTCTGCTCTTACGTGTGTCTCTCCCTCTGCATAAAAACCAGAGGTTCTTATTTAAGGGAAAGATTACAAATACGTGATTAGAATGTTCTTAACTGAACATTCTCATGATGATGTAACAATCTCTACTTGTACGTGATTGGTACTGGTACTGAGTTCTAGAAAAACTGACCTAGAATTCTAACAAACCTTCTCTTCAAAGCATTAAGATCATTCACATAAAATAGGGATGCCATGTACACAGAAGTGATGTGTGTTAGGATATTCCTGAGGTTTGTTATGATATGCTTTCTATAAGCAAGTGGTGTGTTCAGCCTTTAGATAAAAAAATTACAGATCTGTCTGTCTTTGCTTCAGCACATCAGCCTGTGAAAGCCTTTTTTAAACTTTTTTTATTATTACAATTATTATACTATAGTTTATTATTATTATTATTATTATTATTATTATTATTATTATTATTATTATTATTATTATTATTATTATATCTTCACCCCAATTCACTAATCGGCAAGGTTGGAATTCTCTTTCGCCCAGATAGTGCATGTTTGTTTTTTTTATTCATGTGACCGTCTACAAAAAATACACCTGACCTGTTTCACCTCGTAACATCAACCTGGCAACCAGACAACAGGGGGCTCTAAAAGGCTGCAGGTGAGGTGAAGGCCCTTGATGGGGGATAATTACAAAAAATTGGCAACCTGCCCTTTTGCCCTTTCTACCTGGACCCGTGGACCGAGCCGAGAGCGTGGCGGTTTTGAGAAGCCGCTGGAGTAGCTTTACCCCACAGATGGCCAGCGCTCACCGTACCGCTGATTTCATTTCTCCCTTCAGAAATAGAGGAGGGTAATTGCGTTTAGCATTCGACGCACCCGGCCTACAAAAGACCTTGCGCGACTGCAGGGGGGACGCGGGTTCCGTGGCGCTTCGTGACATTCCTGATTTAATAATTTAATGTTCTGTGGAAAAGAAAAACCTCCTGGATGCCACTCAGTCTGTGTACGATTATTCTCTGAGATTATTTTCTGGAGCACAGCCTCAAATGTACAAGCACAATGTTTTACAGCAGAATAGCACTCTGAACAAATGCAACCAAGGTCACACATGTCATATATACATATGTAGATATAATATATAATAATATATATAATAATAATAAGAAGAAGAAGAAGAAGAATAAGAAGAAGAAGAAGAAGTATAGCAGTGACAATGTTTGAAAATAAATGTTTGTTAAAAACCAATGGCACAGTTATGAATAGATTAATAGATTTTTTTACATTACTGCAACAATGCGTTCTTTACCAGAACATATTTTGATAACTTTATTTTCTGTGTCTGACAAATGGATACTTGTTCCCATAGCCAACCGTGTAAATGTGACCTCGGTAAATCTTTTGTTAGTCGGTAGCATCGTAAGCTACTGGACCATGTCAGTGGCCTTTTACGTCCTTTAAGTACAAGTGAAACAGTGAACAGTTAATACTGGTAAATATCTTAACTTTTGCAATAAAAAGGTGTCAGTTACTGTGAAAAGAACATTTAAAAAAGTGTAGCATTTGCCAAACGTTAATTTAGCCTTTGGCACCAAGCAGGAATCGAACCACTGACCTCACGCATGGAAAGCCACAATTATAACCACGAGGCCAAAGCAGGGGAACAGAAAAGCACTACAGCGCCACCAGGTGTTCAATCTCCGTCATAATATACAAGATCCAAGAGTTTGGCAATCCCAACAAGTCTGCCAAGTCTGGTGATTCTAGGCCAAACCAGCTCATGGAAATTTTAGGTGAAAGGGGAAAAAATAAAAAATAAAAATTATCCAAACAAAAACAATAGAGTACCAGCAGCTGCGCTAATTATAATAATAATAAACATAAACTTTATTTGTGTAGCTCCTTTCATACATAATTGTGGCTCAAAGTGCAATGGCATAGGTTTAATTTTCAATTTGTGTGGAGACACACTGCTGGACCACCTAGTCTCGTATAGTCTACCAAATAATTCATATGCAAATACGGAGCTTTGTGTTGTGGTGGATGTCCTGTGTAGAATGACGAAAATTGCAAGTACGTTTATGTATGTTTGTGTAGCTGTGTGTGCATGTGTGTCTGTGTTTAGTTTATGTTGTGCAAGTCTGGGTGTGTGTGAGCGTGTGTGTGTGTGTGTGTGTGTGTGTATGCAATCACATGATATGTGCCCCCGAGTATGTGTGTGTGTGTGTGTGTGTGTGTGTGTGTGCAATCACATGATATGTGCCCCCGAGTATGTGTGTGTGTGTGTGTGTGTGTGTGTGTATGCAATCACATGACATGTGCCCCCGAGTATGTGTGTGTGAAACTGCAGCAGAACAAGAGCACACAGTGGCAGCTCAATACATTGCTGTCCTTTTCTTCATTTCTGTCCACGGTGCAGCAAACTCCATCTCCCACAAAGCCCCACAAGTAACAGCAGTAATAGCCAGGCACTGAATCAAAGGGAGCAAATGAAGTACTGAGCAACCCTAACTCTCACCTCACCCCACGCCACCTCCAGCTCCCAGCACCCCAGGCTTCCCCACCCTCTATGGGCTGTCATTTCACAGCGGGTTTCATTCCCTTCAGATGTGATCTAATCTGAGAGATTGAATTGGAGGGGGGTGGGGGGGTGTTGCGAAAACAATGAACCTACGGCGCGAAAACGAAATATCATGACAGCTGCTCATTATCCCGCGGTCGTCTCGTCCGGGCCCTCTGACAAACTGTCTAATTCACCTCCGTCCAGCGCGGACAGAAGGGCACTGAGACGGAACGGCCCCGACCTTTACACCAGCACCATGGCTCCTTTCCGTAGGAGAGATTCAAGATAAAAAAGAGAGGGGAAAAAATGTGTCTAAAGAAGCTTCCCGCCGCGCCGTCGACCTTGTAATTAACACCTGTGTGGGTGGTGGGTGGTCAGGGACAGCACCTGCTGAATGTTTGCCTTTTTGTTGATATGGGAGGAATGTTCTTGATTTGGGAACGCTTGTTTTTTTAGTTTTTTGCTTTTTTTTTTTTACAGAAAAAACATTGGCGCTTCGTCCATAGTCACCATCTGGAATCTTAATTTTCATTAAAAAAAAAAAAGTAATCATTGAATTGTGCCTGAATGGCTACACCATCAATGCTTTCGAAATAAGGATCTGATTTAGCGTGTCTGTGTATGTGTGTGTTTCTCTGCTTATATTGCATATTTAAAAAGTTCACAAAATGATATGTAAACAATGTATATTGGCTATAGCTTTTTCTCTCTCTTTCTGAGTAACAGCAGTGGTAACACAGTTTTACAGTATGATACATATTAATGTACTATATATGTAAATATAAATGTGTGTTGGAGTGATTGTGGTGCAATTATTCGCTCTCTCGCTCTCTCTGCCTACAGATTCATGTAAATGTGTTTATTAAACCTATGTATGTACTGCATATATAACTATGCGCTGTAGAGCTACATTTGAATGTGTATTAAACCTGTGTATGCACTGCATATACAGTATAACTATGCTCTGTACAGATTCATGCAAATGTGTGTATTGAACCTGTGTATGTACATATATAAATAGGCACTGTGGTGATTAATGATTAATGTAAATGTGTGTGTTTAATGTGTGTAAATGTGTGTGTTTATGTGTAATGTGTGTGTTGCAGTGATCGTAGTTCTGTTCGCCGCCCTGAGGAGACAGAAGAAGAAGGAGCCGCTCATCATCTCCAAAGAGGACGTGAGGGACAACGTGGTGAGCTACAACGACGAAGGGGGCGGAGAAGAGGACACGCAGGCCTTCGACATCGGAACGCTGCGGAACCCCGAGGTGATGGACGCCAACAAGCTCCGCCGGGACATCATCCCGGAAATGCTCTTCCCCTTCCGCCGGACCTCGCCCATCAAGGACAACGCGGACGTCCGGGACTTCATCACCGGCCGCCTGCACGAGAACGACTCCGACCCGACGGCGCCCCCTTACGACTCGCTGGCCACCTACGCCTACGAGGGGAGCGGCTCGCTAGCGGAGTCTCTCAGCTCGCTGGAGTCGGCCGCAACTGAGGGCGACCAGGACTACGATTACCTCAGCCACTGGGGTCCGCAGTTTAAAAAGCTGGCCGACATGTATATAGGAAAGACCACAGATAAAGACACTTAGCCGGAAAAGGCTCCATCTCTGGCTCCGCCCTATGCCCCCCTTAAGAAGTTATACATACATAGGTGGGGGAGGGGCTTCTCTTTTGACTTTAAAATAGAACCCGTGGAAACTTGAGTATATTCAACTACTGAAATCACATTTTTTTCACACTGGTTTTTTACCTGATGGCTTTTTTTTTTTTTTTGTAATTGGTAAAAAAAAGATGCCTTCGGATTTTAGGATTTTTTGTGTGGACTATAGTGTGGACAACGTGTTTTGTAACTACAAAGAGCGATGGTAGTCTTGTATACTATCAATGTTTGTGAAAACAAAAGGGAAAAAAACAAAAAAAACAAGCTTCTACTGTAAAGCTGATTTTAAAATAGATTTGTGTATAAAATGCTTTCCAATGACTGCCCTATTCTCTTCGCTATCTATTCCGTTGACAGGAGACGATCATCTGGATGGTTAATATGGTTTCTTCATCAATGTGGACTCATTTCATCACATAGATGTAAAAATGTAATAAGGATGTGTACCCTATAGAACACTTGTCATACACTGAATTCATGTTGTTTGAATGCTGAGTCATATTGTTTTATATTTATATTTTTATAATTATTTTTAATAAAAAAAACTCAACGCATCTTCCTTATTGTTATCTGTCTCCGTTAAAACTGTGGTTCCGTTAAAACTGTGCCCTTACCTTTGACAAAAGTGTCATGTGTGTTAACATTTTCTATGAGCCTCTATAACCCTACATAGCACCTTCATAAGTTACTTTCACTGCTACGTTTGTCTTCATAGTGATAACCAGTCAGCCATTTTGCAGCTAGACAGTTTGGACAGAAAGATGACTTGAAAAGGGAATGACTGGTGGACTCAATAATGAACAATGAGACTCAAAGCGATACTCTGTGACTTATAATCTTTTAAAAAACTCTGTGGAGATTTTTAAAGAAAATTGTAAAATTGTATTTAGTTTATGTTTTATGTCCTTTACGCAGAACAATGGGTTTTAGCGTAGTAGAATATATCGGTCTTTAGATTAAGACCAGAGACTCATGTGACCTACAGTGGATGTGGGTCTTAGATGGATACAGTATATATCGTATTAAACACACACACACACCATACTGTGCTTATATACATCCGTAAATGCGTGCATTTGTGTCGGCGGGATTGTTTCTCTACACATCTGACATCTGCTCACATAATTTTTTTGCATTTAGTTTTCGTAGCATCTGTTAGACTCGGTAATGAACCCGTTTACCCCAGCGCCATCCAGAGTCAATAAATATCATTTGACTGGTCTCCCACCATGCGGACTGATATGTCCAATCTATAACTTTAATCTTCCCTTCTGTTTCCTTCTCATAAATCCAATTGCGCGGCGTACGTTTCATAACAGCGCGAGTCATTATCCTGCCGGAGGTACACGGGCCCACATAATGTCCTCTGCGAGCGCGCGTTCTTTATTGATCACCTGTAGCAGCCCAGCCATATGTAGTGCACGGTACACGCACGGCACTCTCTGCCTGTAAATAGCAGGGCATGATGTGCCAGAGGTGCCAAGAAAGACAACGTACGAATCCTTGTGAAAACAGCTAAATAAATAAATAGATAAATAAAATGTAGTGGTGGAATGAAGCAGGGTCATACCGGGGACATTTCCTGTGAGTTTATAAATCCTACTTTATACAAAGCGGGTTGGGGGGCTGATCCGTCTCTAGTGCCATACTGGTACGTGTGGAAATTGCTTCCCAAAATGGAGGTAACTACGGTTACCGTGTTCTAAGGTTCCTCTTTCCTATGATGTTGCAGTCATCCCACGCTGACTATTAACAGACAGTGCAGCTAGCTAAAAAAAACAAGGAGTAAAAAATGCTAGTGTTGCAGAATGAAAGTAGGATTGGGGTCATGTGAAACACACTTCGAGAAGAGCGAAGAAAAGCCAGCTTTTCATCACCACCTTGGGTTCAGTTTTTTGTTTCATTGTCACGGCAGAAAAGGCGCTTTTGAGTGAAATCTAATCAGGCGTCAGCAGAGTGAAACAGGTCGGAACCCATCAGCCGGGGCTTCGGAGACTTGTAAATTGGATGGAGCAACTGGGACCCTCCTTTTCCAAGGTGTGAATTTTCTAATAACCGAGACTTATCTCTGCCAAAATAGCGTAAGGCTAATGAATAAATAAAAGCCGACCGCGATTGTACATCCCGTGCGCCGCTCGCCACGGGGAGAAATATGTATTCAATACTTAGCATTTCATTAGTTTCCGCACATACGCACAATCAGTTATTCAGAGTTATTGTATTGATCAAAAGAACATCTGGCACCGCTTGTTTCTTCCGGGGAGAGTATTGGCTGCAGAAAAAGAGCATCACTTCCTGTTATTTCTGTTCCAGGTGCTAATTATTAATTGCCCACCACGGTTCTCACACATGCCTTATATTTTACATCCCTCTGGACATGTGATGCACAGTTCATGCCACATATTGTGCATGTCACATAGCATGTTACATAACGGTCTCCATCTTGTGTGAGTGTGTGTGTGTGTGTGTGTGTGTGTGTGTGTGTGTGTGTGTGAGAGAGAGAAATCATAGTGGTTAAAGTCACTAAAGTTTCAGATAAGCAAACAGCATGATTGGTTGTAACATGGCTGAGGTATTATTCAAAGATTCAAAGGTCAAAGGGGTCAGACTTGATGCATTCCCGAGTGTATTTGTAATTTCTGTTTTTTCTTTTTTTTTTGTCATTTTTTGGGGATTTGAACACTTATATTACCCTTACTATTTATTTTCAATACTAATGGGGCAGAATGTAAACTATGACCATGAAACCTTTGCAAAGCAGTATCTATGCCGTTGATAGACAATGCAATGTCCTGGGTTTAATTTAGAATGCGCCGCACTGGGTTTAAAGTACAACAGTTCAGGCGCTGGATTTTGAAGCCTATTATAACAGAAGAGCTTTAAAATGGAGCGGAGAAAACAGGGTGGAAAAAATATAAGGTACTGTCGGTGCCAGTGTGTAATATAAATCTTATATTACAGAGACGGCTGCTCTATATCAGCGTTGATATGACTAGCTTGGCTCCAGTTTTCACATGATCGATAGCGACGGGCCTCCCTTTTGAAGGAATGCTGTTAACCCCCATACGGCATGCGTAGATTGAGAAACAGCAAGCGATATATTTCTCCTCCGCAGTCACGCACACACATCTCTTTCAGACCAGCCCGCCTGCGAGACGCACATCACTGGGGAAAAGCATCACAATAATTATGCCCTGAGGAAGAAGTCATGAATGTTCTACCCTATTGACATAGATTATGGATGAGAACGGTGATTGTGCACAATTTACGCACTAGAAGCCGGACGACATGCTACAGGAGAATTTGCACCAATCAGCAGAGAGGCCCATTGATTGCAGTCAATAGCAGGTAACCTGTGTGTGCCGGGTGAGTTGCTAGGAAATGCTTATGAAACCGTTTCCAGACAAACCCTGGCTTGAAACTCGAGTCTACCCTATTCCTGCATAAAACGATATACTCCCGGCTAATAAAGCACTGTGTCAAAGAGGAGGCAGCTTTTCAAGCAGAGAAACATCTCAGACATGTTTGAACACACTATAATCTCATGCTAACAGGGATACTGTGCATTTCATAGTTGAAAGAAGCACTTTAGCACATATAATATATAGTTTTATAAGAACATTTCATTCAGCCTATACATTTTTCGATGTTTATTTTTGTGATGTTATTGGCTAGAATGCAGGCAAGATTACTGTAAATACTGTAACCTCCACCATTATCTATGTATTAATTTATTTTTCAAAACCGGCACGTCCATCAATGATTCTGGTCCATTTGATCAGTTATTAAGTTCTTACACAGTCAGTTTGTTGACATTACATCAACTCTGATAGAATACTCTTTACCCCATATTGCAATCATATAAAGTATGCTAGAGCAGAATTAACACAGACCTGTTCACTGTGGATAAACTGGGCTATAGTAATGCAACTCTTTAAGTAGCAACATTATGGTAAAATAGCATTCTCTAAAGCAATCAAATATGTACTCCCACAAAGTTCTCACTCCTGTAGTTCCATTGCACGGATGATATTTCTCAGCATGGCGGCTGCTTCAAATAGCGTCAATGCTGCTGTGAATTCAATGAATACGTATTTGGAGTTTTATTTTTTTTCCGAAAAGGGTGCTTGGCGTGAAGTTTGTTTGAAGGGCTTGCACTGTTTTATCTAAGATTTGTTACAATTGACACCTCTCGAGTACTGAGGTTAGCTGCTGTGTTTGTAATTCAAAAGTTACAAGCGGGATGCCATTGTACCCTTGAGCCAAAGCTACTTAAAGCTCAATTTCTTCAGTAAAACATATCAAGCTGCAAATGGATTGTACGTACAAAATTGTATCATGCGTAAATGCTCTGGAGAAAAGAAAATTAAATATGACTGCACCTTTTTAAAATCTCTTTTATCATAATGTAATTATTATTCAATTAATTTTATTTTACAAAACTTAATTATTTGTACGTAATTCATGAAAGTTCAGAGCTCATTACGTGCATTTCAAATGAATTATTTTAAAGTTAATTACAGGTAATTTAATTGTTGTCAGACTGCAATAGCAATGATAAGTACAGTCCTCATCCACACAGAAAACCACCACTTTGCCAAACCCAAATTAATGTGTGATTAGCATGATTAGTGTAGCGCTTCAAAGACATCTTTGAAAGTAATAATTTAATTTACCTGACTTGTTAATCAAGCAGAAAAACATTGTGCAGGCCGGCTGTAAGTTTGTCAAAGAACCCGCATTATAACCCACGATACATGTCTCAATTTGATCATTTGAAATGCAGATTTGTTCACCTCATGGTGGCCCTTTATAGTTCCTAACAGTATGGGCATTGAAGTGCTGATCTGTACCCACTCAGCTCCACTGTCATTAGCACAAATCTGCATCCGTAATCACACACAAAAACCAAACGCTGTAGAACCGCACAAAAATGAACCGATAAACAAATAAATGAGGGTCCTGCAAGAGCACGGAGTTGCTAGAGACTAAAAACACCTGTATTACATCTCTGAGGCAACCGCTCTCTTTGCACAATGGGTCTAGCACAAAAGCAACGGTGCTGTTTGTACGTGGGATGAAAAATGATAGTTGTTCCACAATGAAAAGAGGAGGCGCTCCGCTCTGCCACTGTCTGAAATGCTCTAGCGCCACACAGAGGCCGATGTGAGCAATGCACTCAGCATTGATATTGCAGCGGTCCACTCTAGAGCACAGGGACCCTGCCTAATTCTTTACATTCCCAGCTGTGATCATTGTTTTTAATTAGACGCTTACATTTAAGTCTAATCAGGCATGAATTACACGCCATGCCACATAACACAAGAAACATATTTACACTCCCGATAATGAGCATGGTATTTTAATTTAGCACTTTTAACGTGTGTATGTGTGTTTGAACCATTACAGAATGCTGTGGAAGGGTACACAGCCTAGAATCATTATTTTAAAAAATGCATTGAAAAAAGTCAACTATGTTTGACTTTACGTCAATAGTGTCAAGCAGTTGCTGCAGCAAACTAAAATAAATAAGCACATAAATAAAGTTATGTGGAAATAGCGATTGTCATGGATTTAGTGAGCGAGCATTAGTTTTTTGCCACTTAAAAAGAAATAACAATTTTAATGCACTTTTTCTTATTCAATTATAAAGTCCTCATTTTCATTCAGCAACCCATCTAGAGTATCGTGTTGGTTTCCACGCCATTACTTCTTGACATCCAAGATAATTGTTACTGTAGAAACAACCTTTTTAAATTAACACATCACTCATTTAGCGTCAGTCCTGACAGCTTTATAACGGAATCAACATGATTTAATTTCTTCATATCTGTTTTTGTCTAATGCAATTTTGCAACAAAACAATCCAAATAACACTAATGAATTGGAAGTAGTTTAATAATCTTTGCATCAAAACAACAATCATAATACTTGTATTGAGCTGCCTCATTTCACTATTTTTTTTTTTTTGCAGTTATAATTTGCGAATGGCCTTTAAAGATGGTTGAGGAATCAAAGTAAAGAAAATAGCAATAAACTCTGTATAAATTATTAAGATTTGTGCTATATTCTATTAGCATTGTCAGTCTCTGACATCTTTCTGTTGAATGATTGATAGCAATGCGTTTCTACAGTTCAAAAGCAAATCCTTGGGAGATTCCGACACTTTAATATGGTCAGCCATGTCCAGTAAAATCTCCATAAAATCCACAACAACCCCACCTCAATCTCTATTGGCCAGGAACAAGGAAAAGACCTATCCATTGATGAGATCATCTTGCCATATCGGATGTACAAACTAGTCTGAATTACAGTATTGATCAACTGTTGTCATACAAAACTTCTGTCATCACAAGCTTATGAATTGGTCTGATTAATAAAAAAAATTTGATGCAGATGGAAATATGACCTTTAAAATAAAGTCAGACAAGTGTACTGTCTATAAACAGAACGTGTAAAGCAATGGTAATGTGATTAGTTTAAAGTATGCCCTGCAAGCCACCGTTAGCCAGCTAAAGAAATACCTCCAACCAATCACTGACTCAGCTAGACTGGTGACACATACCATCAGGCAAAACACTACGTTCAAGTCAAAAACTTAAAAAATTTACTGTATGGAATTATGAAAAGCATAAAAGCATATCTATGTTTTGGTGGATGCGACATTTTTATGTTTACAGTTTAAGCATTCAGAAGTCACTCTCATTCAGAGCAACTGACACAGCTTATATTGTTTTTTGCATGTAATCCATTTATACAGCTGAAAGATTTACTGAAGCAATTCAAGTACCTTGCTCAAGGGTAAAAGCTGGCAAATCCCAGATGGGAATTGAACCTACCACCACCGAGTTTCAAACCCAGATCCCTAGCCATTATGCTGCATTCCAGGCCATTATTGTCATACATGGCTGCACCTGTTATCTGAAGGTCTTTCTTTATTATTAGTCCCCTCTCAGTACTCAGTACGCTTAGAATAGTATGGTGGTATTGTTCGCATACTGGCCATAACATACTAAAAAGTGTACACTAAATAGTATGCAGCATGCTTTGCAGACAGCACATACTTTGAGGACACAATAGTTATGTCCAATCAGAACCCTTCCATACTATAGAGTATGCTTGTTGAGTAGACTGGATGAGAAAGTTGTTAAGTAGTCGGAATGTTGCCTAAATGTAGTGTATTTAAAATCCCCGGATGATATACTTATTTACAGTTTTTCGCTGATAATAGCATGGAAGATATTTTTTTGCATATTGCATATCGCGTACTAAACAGTGCACAGTATGCTAGAGCGCATGACACAGTAGAAAGGGCTCTTAATCTGACACAGCCTATGAAACAAGTGATGGGACAACATTTACGGAACTCACAGCACTTAAGGCACCTACAAAAGTCTGAAAACAAAATTTAAAGCAAAAAAAAAAAGTCCTTAAAATCCCCCACCGCCATCATGGTGATGCATGACATATATCAGAAGAGCGGACGGGAGTCGGATCGGACGGGACTCGGAGCGGACGGGAGTCGGAGCGGACGGGACTCGGAGCGGACGGGAGTCGGAGCGGACGGGAGTCGGAGCGGACGGAACGAGAGCCGTGACACAGCAGCGCGAGAGTGGGAGTGTAATTAATTCGCACTTTTTCCCCTCTCTCCCATCATCATATCTGAAATGTACTTCAGAACAGTAAAGCAAAGCCAAGGTGACTACAAAGTAACATTATCTCTGCAGAAATAATCCCCATTGATGTCTGAAACCAGACTAACCACATTAACATTTGAGTGGCTCAGCACTATGTGAGAAGTGTTACTTGTTCTCTATGAGATTCTCACACTCTTCATATAGCAGCCTGTACAAACTATTTTTGCATAATGCAATACATAGGCTACTGTACACCTTATTAACTATGATTTTATTTGTATTTTTTTTTTGTCATTATAGGGTTCTGGCTGATTACATTATCTCAGAAATGAGTCATCATAAATGGAATGCTATATGTTGTGTATTTTTGTAATAATAATAAAAAAATTGAATACCTATTTTGTAATACAGCTTATTGAATACCTTAGCTAGCTTCAGCTAAAGGCCTAAAATGTAAATGTAAAATGTACCTGCTTTGGCTCTGTACTCCAGCATATATTGGATTTATATATATGTACAATTGCAACTATAATGTAGAGATAAATGTTACACTATTTTCATGACTAATAAATTACTGGAGCCTGATACAAACATTAAGGGAATCAGATGCATTTCTGTAATTATGTCAATGAATAATCGTCTTTCTGTGTGCATGAATGTAGCTACACGTAATGAACTATTAATCCAATTTCACCAGGTTTAAATTTGAACACCAATAACGGTTTTTTATTATTATTGCAAAATGTTTTATTTATTTATTTATTTAAAAAAAATAAAATAATGTTTCATTTCCAGTGTGAAATACCACAACTCCACTTTAAAACACAGAATGTTAACACATATCCAACACTGTCATGGTAACAGAATGTGTGTGTAAATGTAATACATTGTGTTCTTAAATGTGACACTGTGTGCTTTTACTATGTCTGTCACTGGCATATCATTCAGAACTGCAGCCATGCCATGAGATACAAAAAAGCCAAAACGATTTTGCTAAGCATCAAGACTAGATGCACTAATTACACCCTGTTGGAGCCATTGTCATTGTCAAATAAACTAAATCCTGATTGCGACGCATCACCAGTGCCCAAATGGAGGCCATTTTGTCACACGTCAACCGGTGTTTTGGATTACTTGGCCATGTCTCGGGTCAAAATTATGTCAAATTTCTGTTAAAATTCTAATAAAGTTAATTCTGAAAGTCCCAAAAACCAACTTTTTTTTTCTCTTCGAACCCCCCAAGCCTGGACTGTGAGAGTTAATTAGAGGGCCTGTGGTTGGCATGCTCAAGTCAAGGATGCATCTGAGAGACAATCCTAGACGTCTGGACGTGCACGAGAGCGTGATTTCAAGACGTCGGCATCGCTATAAAACCACTGGTAATGTGATCTGATCACTGGCCAATCAACAACGAGACCGCCATATTTCCCTGCAAACATTTCAAAACATTTCACAGCATTAATAAGTTTATTGTGGCATTATTAAATATGTTTTTAAGCCTCTTAAAATAGCTTGCTCTCCCCCTTTAGCAATAGCCTGCAGCTATGCTAAACACTGTAAGGGCTTGTGAAGCGTACACGTCGTGATGTGTGTTTTCTGTATTTGTACGGTCAGTCGCTTTCATCTGCGGTTAATTCTCACATGGCATGCTAAGAACCAGCTAAAGGGAGGTCATCTTCAGTGTATTCTCTCTGTCTTGGTGAAAGTAATTTATAAATGTAATGCAATGTCAAATGGTTTCTTGTACTTTTGATATTTTTCTTCTTTAATGCACGAAATCTTAGCTCGTATCGGAGTGGTTTTGGCAGGCCGACATTCATAATATAAACAGCCTTGTTAGGCCTCTGCTCCTGTGGTGTTGTGTGCCTTTTAATGTCCGAGTCAATTTCTCAAACCAATTCATTTGTTCCAGGGAACTTATCAGGGGGACACGGGAGAATAAAACTCTAGACTCTAAGTAATAAACTCCCACAACAAAAGGGAATCTTGTTGTGGGATGATGGAAACACACACACACACACACACACACACACACACACACACACACACACACACACACACACACACACACACACACACACACACACACACCCACACACACACACACACACCCACACACACACACACACACACACACACACACACACCCACACACACACACCCGCACACACACACACACACACACACACACACACACACACACACACACACACACACACACACACACACACACACACACACACACACACACCCACACACACACCCACACACACACACACACAAACACATATACAGTGCAGTTCATAAGTATTTCGGCAGTGGCACACTTTTTCTTGTTTTGGTTCTGTACTCCAGCGTATTGGATTTGAAATGAAACAAACACATATGAGGTTAAAGTGCAGACTGTAAGCTTTCATTTAAAAGTATTTACAGAACTGTGTCGGAATTAAATCCCTTTGTGTACGTAGTTTCCCCATTTCAGGAGACCAAAAGTAATTGGACGCTTGGCTCTTCCGCTGCTTCGTGGCCAGATGTGTGCTAACAAAATGTAATTTGGTGTCTGATGCTGTTTTCTCTCAACATGAGGAACAACAAAAGTGTCAATGGTAGTAATGCAGCCCATCATGAGGCTTAAAAACCAGAATAAATCGATGAGACATAGCCAAAACATTGTCAAAATAAAGTGTGTAATACATTGTTAATAAGCAAGAATGCATTGGGGAGCTCAGCAATAGCTAACCTAGACCACGGAAGAAGTGCTGGGCTAAAACAAAAACCTGCACCCACACCAGCTCTCTCTTTTTCGTGTAAGATTGGACACCCCTGACTTAGGCGAAGCACTGTGAGTGGTTTTACAATCAAGGCCAGGCTGCTTTCAGAGGAAATACTTATTGTGTATGAGTCAAAAATGTGGCCCCTGCCCCTCTTGTTCAACAAGAGAGGAAATGGCTTCACCTCGGTGACATCATTACAAGCAGAGCTTCACGTCGCAGGGAGCTGCTGTCAACAACATTTCACCCTCGCACTTCATCCAGCCCCCCGTTCCGTTCGAGGGGGGGGCTTAGGGCTCGTCATCAATAATGCAGGTAAAATATCGGCAGGTAAATGCATTGTGACTGAACGGTCCGAGAAGACCGAAGACTTCGCTCTGCCGCCGCGCGTCCTGGTTTTTCCGGAGGCAAGCCCGCGCGGTCGGCCAGCGGCTCTGGGGGCGCTCGGAGCGTTTGTTGCAGCTGGAATGAGTAATCATCCGAGTCGCACTCTGCTCCGTGTCTGGAACGTCTCCGGAAAGCACCTCGCCACAAAATCCAACGTTTCAGGTTCAGGGAGCCGAATGATTGGCATAAACCATACTTTTAATTTGACCAATTGACCGTGTTTTCACGTAAATTATGCCAGTTTACGTCCTGTTCTTCTGACTGGGTAATATTCACCTGCATGCATGTTATAAAACCCCAGTCTGGTTTTCAAATACAGCGACAAATGCCTCAATACATCGAAACGATTTTCAAATTGATGTCTGTGAAGACATGCCATTTACTGTGTATCACCGTCCTGAATAGATAATATGTTTGTGACTACAAAGTGATGATAAACACGCAGAGAAGGCCTCCCGGCATTTAGCCATTTCTTTTCCTCGACTGACATTCCGATTTTCCTGATTCTCATTCTCTTTGCTCATTTGACATTTCCTTCCCAATCGCCGCTTCTGTTCCGTGTTCAGCCGCAAGCTGACGGGTGATCCATCATTCTCTCACTTAACATTTCTTCTGACTTTTGCCACAAATTACCCTCTGCACATCCATAATGTGGACGAAAAGGGATTTACGGCTCAGAAATTTAATTAAGTACTGCTTCCCCTTAAATAGTTATTTTAATATCTCCTGTCAGCAAAAAAAGTGGGAGGAAGACTCATGAAGATGAAGGAGGAAATAAAATGAGGGTTTGGCGATGTACAAGAAAGAGAATCCAAAAGGTGTTTGGGAACATTTTAGGAATCATGCCAGATAAATAATAATAATAATAATAATAATAATAATAATAATAATAATAATACTTTTTATTTACAGTTTTCTTTTTTAATTGCAATTTTTCCAACGTATTGCCATTTTTACATTGATTTAGTAACTATGAGATGAAGACTATTTTTTGTATTAAAGTCAGTGTTCTTGGATTAATTTTACATTTAGCCCTTTAGGTTTTACCTTTTTGGCTTCAGAGAAACTGATCAAAAAGGTCTCACACGTGCACACATGCACAAACACACACACACACACACACACACACACACACACACACACACACACACACACACACACACACAAACACACACACACATTGACCGGCATTGTGTATGCCGGTATCCGTGCCATGTGGATGTTTTTAATGCCCATGAATATTTGATGCACGTGCATTATTTTTGCATTGATTTTACAGGGGTGGCGAAATATGCAAATACACCAGTAGTTATGTGTACTCATGCTCAAACCTGTTTTACTACAATCCCTGGGATGTTTAATTAGCTAATAAAAGGGCCCTGCTCTGTTAAATATGCCCCTTCTGCACACTGTCACCTTTGGATTTCAAACGCTGGCGTGAAGCTGCAGAGCCCCAAGTCAGGTCCTCCAGTGAGACAAAGAGCAGGAGCAGCATGTCATTGGCCAGGACACCGCCTGCTCACAGCCTTGTGTCCGGCTTCCTAAAGGGGCTGTACCCACACTGACATCACCGCCTGCTCACAGCCTTGTGTCCGGCTTCCTAAAGGGGCTGTACCCACACTGACATCACCGCCTGCTCACAGCCTTGTGTCCGGCTTCCTAAAGGGGCTGTACCCACACTGACATCACCGCCTGCTCACAGCCTTGTGTCCGGCTTCCTAAAGGGGCTGTACCCACACTGACATCACCGCCTGCTCACAGCCTTGTGTCCGGCTTCCTAAAGGGGCTGTACCCACACTGACATCACCGCCTGCTCACAGCCTTGTGTCCGGCTTCCTAAAGGGGCTGTACCCACACTGACATCACCGCCTGCTCACAGCCTTGTGTCCGGCTTCCTAAAGGGGCTGTACCCACACTGACATCACCGCCTGCTCACAGCCTTGTGTCCGGCTTCCTAAAGGGGCTGTACCCACACTGACATCACCGCCTGCTCACAGCCTTGTGTCCGGCTTCCTAAAGGGGCTGTACCCACACTGACATTGATTTGAACTGCGACACACTAATAACCGTTTTCCATCTGCACTCACTGTCTGCTGTGAACTGGCTTAAAACAAACAACAACACAAAAAGGAAAGAGAAAACAACACAAAATAATAATGAGAAGCCATTATCGATGTGTCAAGTGGACACATTCCAGATCCCGTTTCACAGGAGATTGCTATAAAACCAGCACCTTGTTTGAGTTCCACAACAGATTATGAAATGATTGTTTATCCCAAAGTGTTAGATGAGGTCAGCAGTTGGCCTCATACAAAATGTGCTTTTTTCTGCTAGAGTGAAGAGAAAAGTTATGCAAACACATTTACATTATCCCAGGCTGTGTCAGAATCAGAACCCTATTTATCTGCCTCCTGTGTACTGTTTACTGTGGACTGGTTAGTGTGCTAAAAAATATCCTCTATACTATTTTTACGCAGTCACGTCAAATGTTGTTTTTATTGTTATTGAAGGAAAACATCAGCAAAGCTGCGCCTCATTTTTAAAACGAAGCTGCATGTCATATTTATGCGACCAAATATGGGGTCATTTTCGCATACTTTTTGAAAAAGTATGCTTCCAAACATACTCAGCAAAACCCCAGAAGCAAGTATATCATCCGGGGGTTTTACTACATTTAGAGAGAATGTATAAACATAAACAGGGCAAAAACAGTGAATCTAATAAAAATTGAAATAACTGGAATATCATCTACACTTAACAAAAAATATTTATTTATTTATTTTATGAGTGTCTAAATAATGTCACATTAAATTTAAATCTGTGCAATTTACAATTTTGAGTGTAAATAATAAAAATAGGTTTGGGCCTAAATGGCATTTTAAATAGTCTTATAGCTTTTATCTAGTTGCAGAAATAATGGTTAATCATCACAATCCGGATGATTATGAAAGAAGCAAGGGTCACTCTTGTAATTTCCTGCTAATGTCACACCATTACTGAGATAAAAAGACATGTTAAAAAGGGTCATGTTACTGCTGTAAAATCGTTTTAAATAGCAGAAACGCTCACACTTCACATTAACCCTCCTATTATGTTGAAATTGTACAATGTCTTTTATGTTTGTGTCAAATTGATCCCAACAGTTTAAACTGACACAGAATTATTATAATAGAAAAATGTTGATGTTTTGTGCATCGCCTTCTTAATGTCTCCCAATTGACTAGCCTTGTATCCCTAAATATTAAAAATCTGTGATTCTCAACTCTAATTTTAGAGCAGACCTGGGTCAAATACACATACTAATTAAATATAAATGGGAATTTCCCAAAAAAATTAAGTTGAGGCCAATAATGTCCAGAAAAACATATTTGTAAAATACATCAATACAGGCCGCCGCGGTGGTACAGCGGTAAAGACCGCTGACTTTCAGTCAGCGCAGTTGTACTCCGAGGATCGGGGTTCGCGCCCCCCCCGCCATAGCCCGAGCGTGGCCGGTGCCTGTGGGAGGCGCGACATTGGGTCGCTTCGGGGGGGGGGGGGGGGGGGGGGAGAGAGAACCGGTGCAGGGGGGGGGGGGGGGGGGCACGTCACGGTCAGGAGTGCCTGTAGTGGAGGACGTAGTCCTGTAAAAAAAAAAAAAGTGCGACGGGTGGGTGTGTGGTGGTGGTTTCTCTAGCGGGGGGGGTTGGGGGGGGGGAATTAAAAAATAGGGGGGTAATTGGGCTAAAAAAAAAAAAAAAAAAAAAAAACAAGAATACAAAACAAAAAAAACAAAAAAAAAATAAAAATAAAAAAATAAAAAAATAAATTGAAATGCATTTTTTTTTTTTTTTTTTTTTTTTTTTTTTTTTGACACCACCTGCCTTCACCTGCCATGGCTTTAACTGACACTAGGGGCAGACTAGCTAACTGTGAGTGAGAGAGTGATTGAGGGCGTATATTTCAGTGCCCTTTTGAGGGCACATATTTGAGTCCACTTCGGCCAAAAGCCTTTGAGTGGGCTATTTCTTCTCACAAATGGGGGCAATTAAAATACCTGGATGAAACTCTTATTTCCGGGGTTTTGTGGCGAGAATTCAGGAGCACACTCATCTTCAGAACTGTGCACTAATCCGAAAATTTCAGTAAGTATGTAAGTAAAAACGTAAAAGACATAGAGCGTATAAGCATATCTATGGTACAAGAGTGGGTCATATTATTACTACTACTACTGTCTTTTTATTGTATGTTAACTGATTGATATTCACCATAAAACATACAAAATAAAAATAAATATTACAAATGACTTCCTCACGAGTTTGGAAAGAGTTTTGCTGGATTTTTTTTGCACACTGCTTTCCAAGTGAGGGGACAGGGCACATAGTAGACACAGGGTCTGAGTGGACAGGGGACAGGGGTCGTATTCGGACACAGCCCTAGACTGACTGAGTTAGTGAGTTGAGGTGCTTCACATGTAAAAAAACCTGGGGTCATGGACAGTG
Organism: Ilyophis sp. 1 JC-2022; assembly: GCA_022702515.1. Lineage (NCBI taxonomy): Eukaryota > Metazoa > Chordata > Actinopteri > Anguilliformes > Synaphobranchidae > Ilyophis > Ilyophis sp. 1 JC-2022. The sequence continues at coordinate 128,906,098 of CM040403.1, forward strand.
AAGGGGACAGGGCACATGTAATAAAAGTAATTGTACATTCCTTGTTCAAATATTTGCTATTAAATTGCTTTTTAAATAAGTCAAATTAATCCAAATAAATGTATTAAAAAATGCATTAAATAATCAAATACTTATATTTGTAAATAACCCCCACCCCCCAAATAATTCAAATAAAACATATTTAAAAAGCCATTAAATATTTGATATACATATTTGACGCAAGTGTGTTTTAGAGCCGGAGGTTTTGTGAAAGTTTAAAACCTGTATGAGGAAGTATACAGAAAAACCCACTAAAATCAGATACAAAAAAATAAAAAATTTATATTTTCTAATGTTTTATATAGCTACAGAGCATGAGATTAAAATGACCCCACACAACAATTTGTATACAAAGGTTTGTACAGGACTTTTGCAAACAACATGATGTATATTGTATGTTTTTATATTTAATCCCAACAAATTATGAAAATTCATAAAAAAACTAAAAAACAGTTTTTTATAAAGAAACGTCAGACACTGAATGGGATCAAAGTGACCCCAAACATAACAGGAGGTTTAAGACTCTGTAACTATATGACTGTTATTTCTCAGTAGTCTTTGTTATGATCTGGCCTGTGCTGTTAAAAATAAAATGTTTGAAAACCTTACAGTGGTAGCATGGCACCTGAAATATACATTTCAAAGTGTTTTGAAAAACCACTGAAATGATGCTCTTAAAAAAATAAAAAAAAAACAGGTATTTGGAAATAATCTATAAAGGTGCGACTGTTTATGATGGATTCATGCATGCCACAAGTGCTTCATTGGATGTTATGAATCAGCAAATACCCAGAATATAATTTTTAATAAATACATAAATACATAAACAAACAAACAGCCACAATCTTTAACACTCGTCAATTCATTTTTACCAAAGTATAGCTGTCAATGTTTTGAATTTGGAAACACTGTTTTATGCATAAATACACATAAACGTGATATGTGAGTGCGTGAGTGTGTGTGTGAAATTTTCTGAATCAACACGCTGTGTACTATAATAGTAGCTTCAGAGCAAATTCAGAGCCACTGAAAAAACATGTTTCCATATTTCATATTTAATGTGCCATGGAAAGTTTTGCTTGGCAGGCAATGCCATTTGAGTTTAAAAATAATGTTTTGGAATGCAATTGCAGCTGACGATTGACACCTTGCGGTTTTGATTTCATACACTTTCAGGGTTCATAAATGGTGTTTTATAACATTTATGTATTTATTTATTTATTTGAACTTACCTTATCCAAACCTGGGCAAAATAATACTTGTAATGTAATGTAAATAATTAGCTAATCATACCCATTTCAACTAGAGTAGAATGCAGAATGGATTATAATTTCACGAATGTCTACAAAATGCTTATATTATATCTGATAAAATGCACTGATTCCTTATATTTAAACGCATATCAACTCCCTACCCAAGTAAACTACAGTACCTTCAGATCTGAGACCTCCTCTGACTTATGATTGGACAGACCATTCCCCAACTGGCCTATAGTATCGCTGATTGGCCTGTGTATAATATGACAGTAATAGCAGCCGAGGTTGATACTGCAGAATATGTTGTTACAGGCAGTATTTGCTCAGTCGTGTCTTCCTGGCTAGATCAGACGCATAAAACAGCCCAGACTGTAAGAACACTGACCCCCAGATTGTTCATTGAACAGATTGTTCTTACACTGCCAAATGGCACATGTCAAATGTCACGTCAAATTACCCTCCCGCCCACTCTCATTTCTCAAGCGTGTTTTCCATTTTCAAACAAAATGACTGTCTATGATTAAAATGATTACAAAATAATTGCATAATTTGAATTTATTCATTTATTCATTATTACGCTTTCCATATTTAGCCATGGTCTAGATTAATTTATTAATTTTTATTTAATTCATTTTGTATTATCGAACTTCTGCACGAGCCTTCATTACTAGAATTATGGCGCCATCTTCTGACCATTACACAGTTTAAACTGCTGTGAATGAGGAGAGTATTAGGGGCTATAGAACATATTATCAACTGAGGTAATACAAAAAATGACCTTATTAATTTTTCCATTTTATATATTATATAGTCTATATTATCTGGAATGGTTAGAGAGAAAGAAAGAAAGAGAGAGAGAGAGAGAGAGAGAGAGAGAGAGAGAGAGAGAGAGAGAGAGAGAGAGAGAGAGAGAGAATGCCTGTACAGAACAGTCCAGAAAAGAGAGAAAAAGAACGGGACAGAGGCCGAAAGAACAGCAGCAAGGCTCGAGGGTAAACCAACCAGAATATGTAGCTCAGTCCATGTTCCACATTTGGGAAGGTTCCGGGTTTTACTCAGTTTACTCGGTGCAGTTATCCAGCTAAATCAGTAATATTGCTTTGTGATACAGGCCCTTGCTCTCTATACTAGGGTGGACCCACATCGTTCACATCTACTCCCTACATATGTGTTGAGATGTGTTGAACCCAGTGCAAATGGGAGGTAGTGTAGTGTAATGGTTAATAAACTGGGCTTGTAACTGAAAGGTTGCAGGCTCGATTCCCAGGTAGGACACTGCCGTTGTACCCTTGAGCAAGGTACTTAACCTGCAGTGCTTCAGTATATCCAGCTGTATGAATGGATACTGTAAAAGCTGTGTAAGTTGCTCTGAATAAGAGTGTCTGCTGAATGCTTGTCATGTGTAATAATACTTGGTTGGGAGCAGTTCTAGTGTGATTAAAGAGGAGGATATTCAGCATTAAGCACTATTTGGAGTACATTTTGCTATTGAACCCCTATTGAATAATCAAATCTGTGATTAATCCTGTTGAATATATAGCATCACTGTCAAATACATATTGCTACAACCTCCCAGAGCCATTCTGTTGTGTCATGAAAATGTGCAACAACAGTAACAGATACAAGTGAACAAGTAAATAAATAAATAAATAAATAAATAAATAAATTGGGGAATATACTCATTATTGGCAGTTTTCAACCAAGTCATCCAATTATCTTATTTCTTTACACTTGATTTCTACAATCTTAGTTCTGTCCGATAAATTGATAAAAAGCAACAGTCGTAAATTTGGTGGTCAGATAGGGACACGCTCTCACACACACACACACACACACACACACACACACACACACACACACACACAGACACACAGTCACAAAGTGCAGTGTCAAGAACAATTTTAATGATTCTGTTTAAAAAATTGAATCCGAGTTTTTCCATAAGGATTTAAAAGTTATTTTTATAGTCGAGTGCAGCGTAAACTGCAAACATTATGATACATCGGATTATTGTTTTAAACAACGCTAAAGCAACAACAAATGTTTGGGCTGTTGTCAGACAAGCATTGGACTAGCAGGGGTTTAACTAAACCACAACAAGGAAATGTGCCAGATGTCGGTTGCAATAAACTCAAGTGAAACAGGCAATCTCCTGCTTGTTTAACTGTTCCTGTATTGATACCCTGCAAATCTTGTGGTTAGCAACACGTTAAATTGGTTTCAATTGCCCCCAGAAGTTCGATTTAGATAGTTTTCATATCTACTTTATTTGTCGTTCGAGCCAGCATGTGTTTTTCATTAGTGTTTTGTTTCCCATAATCACTATTTGCACCGCACTGTGCGTTTGTAGAATCACTCTTCACATCATGCGAGTCCACTAACCGGTTTGGATAGAGCGTTGCTAATGATGTCACCTTGTGTTTGTCCTCTGCTCAGACGTCCGCCATCTTGTTTCCTGGAATTAGAGCAGATTGGGGCAGATTGCTTTCCGACCAGGTCCATTTCACAGTTCATTTGCAGCTGAAACCACCTTAAACAAAGCAACTGCCATGTATTGTTTTTATTTTTCTTTATTTGTTTATTTTTGGTGCCCTATTGGGTTTGAAAAAAAACGGATTTATAAAATTCTCTGGAATGTTTGAACTATCACTTGAAAAGAATGTATGAAAGTATAAAAAATCTTGAGGTACACAATATATATCTGTGGTGTGTGTGTGTGTGTGTGTGTGTGTGTGTGTGTGTGTGTGTGTGTGTGTGTGTGTGTGCATGTGTGTGTGTGTGTGTGTGTGTGTGTGTGTGTGTGTGTGTGCATTTGTGTGTGTGCGTGTGTGTATGTGCTTGTGAAAAAAAGGCCGGATCTGTCACCAGGTCAGCCCGTGGGATTCCCAGCATCGGTTGGCACAGGCACAGTCAAGATTAAAACCCGACCACAGGGGATAAAGCCACAGTTGGAACACGACCCAAAGCTGAATAAAATACCTAGCAAGCACTGCCTTCAAACAGGATTTAGAGAGACATTTTCCTGGGGACTGGTGTGTCACATCTGAGATTGATCTAAAAAAAGAGGACATTTGTGGGTTCACTTTAAGTGAATCGCAACGGATTTGCCTTTAACAGTAAAAGGAGCATTGTCGTGACCGTTGGCTGTTTGTGTCACGGTTGTCCGTGTGTCTGTCAGGCTAGGCTATCGTGCAACATAAGCTGCTAAGCCTTTTATCAGATTCCAAGGGTAAAATGCGTATTCAGCAATGTTATATTTTCATAATGTTCGCGGTACTGGGGCTGGGAAAAAAATGGCGAGAAAGATTTCTCACTGTTTTATCAGTGAGTGGATATCAGCGTTATGAACAGAAAAATGCCCCTGGTTATTGTGCAAAAATAATGATGTCAGATGAAAAAATGAAAGAAATCCACCGGTGATGCATATTAATGTTTCCTGAAGCATGATTTCCCTGGTGCTCTTCTCTAAGTTCAGGCATTCATGCTCAATTCTAACTGCTTGCTCAGATCAGACTTTTTTTTTGACTGATGGTTTATATTCATTGTTGAATGCCCCATGAAATACCCCATGACATTTCCACTATAGAAAGATCTCTATATTGACCCTTAGTGTTGTTGCTGTCCTCCATATTTTTCCAGCAGTTCTGCCAATGCAGAGTTATGAGGACAATAACCTGTCACATAAAACAAATCACTTTGCCAATGTACCTCAGCATGGGCGTGGTATGCCTTTCTGTTACAACCATGACATTGACTAACCTGTGTATACCGGTACAGTAAACCCAAGTGTGAACCGGACATTTCCCATTTGAGCATCCACACAGAAGTCTCATGCAAAAGTCTGACATACATTGGAACTGAAAGATGTCAGCCCATGTTTTATTTAGATTTTATTAAAACTTCCAGATTGTGTCGTATGAGGCAGAAAATGACAATCGGGCCACTTTTAGCTTAACCAAAGTTGGGCTACTTTTAAGTCTGAACGTAGCCAAAGTCAATGGCAATACAGGGACACCAGGGTTAAAAAAAAATGAAAAGTGCATTTCAGTACACAGCCTCAGCAATTGACAGTACTCAAAATGTACAAACAGACTGTCAACAAACAGACTGTGGGATCTAACGGCAGATGGAGATGTTCTAGAACAGGAGGGAGAAGGAAGATGAAAGAGAATAATGTATCGTTTACGTATTTTGGGTTTATTCTATAGGCAACATGTTCTGTTATGTTGGGAATGCTGGATAGCTCATTCAGTTATCGGGGTGCATGGATGAGCCTCTAGGCCTCGGATCGAATCCAGACTGTGCCGGGGCCAACTGTGGCCGGTAGCTCCATAGGGCGACGCACAATTGGCAATTGCATCACCCAGGGAATGGGCGGGTTCAGTCGGATAGGGTTCTGTGTGCATTGATATCTAGTGACCCCTGCTGGTCGATCACTTGCCGGTAGATTGCAGTGAAAAGTGCATATAAAAGGTCCCTCTGGTCTGTGCAAGCTTAGCGGTAGTCTGTGGTGTGAAAAGAGGCAGCTGGCGATGCCAAGCATTTTGGAAGAGAGCAGCTCTCTTTCCAATTGGTGGAAAGTTAAATATGTAATTTTCCACAATGTAAATGATGCAATACGCTGAATATGCTCCCCCTCTTAGTCAAAATACCAGCAACATTCAGTTCAGTACAAATGTACTTGTTAAAATGTCACATACTGCATACATACTCTTGAAGCTCTTTAATATGTACGGTGTGATGTGCATTGCCGGTCCACAACTAGCTCAAACTAGCATGTGATTATAGTTTTAATGGACATCATGTGAGCCTGCAATTATGTGCTTACGTTCTGGAACTGAACTTTAACTGGCCTGCTATGGATGGCGAAATATCCATCTTAATCGCCATTGTGAAATAATCAACTACAATACATCTGTTCGGACATCACCTTGATTCCTAGAATTGCATCTGATCATTAATTTTTGGGAAAACAAAAAAAAATCACAAATTTAGAACAGATGGTTTATGATCACATCATGGGTTTCTGTGATCAAAACTAATGAATAATTTTTGTCATGTAACTTCATATTCATGTAGCCCCTTGCTCACTTGTTGACCTCTATTTGAACCTTCATTTTATCCACATGCACATCCAGTGGCAGTTGGTGAGCTGAAAATTGGTGAGGCGGAAAACTTTCCTGATCATTGGTCTCAACCTGTTTTCATAAATGTCTTTTTGCTTTGCCTTTGATGTGTACTTAGTGCACCATGGGCCTCTATGGAACACCAAATGGGTCACATTTCACCTGCCCACACGCACGTTTTCTTAACGTCGAAAAAACAAATAATAGCATGATAATCATCTTGGCTGTAGCCTATAGCCGAGGCAAAACATAACGATAAGCAACGTTTTTTTTTTTAAACGGGCCATATAGGAGACGGGTGGGTGGGATTTGACGATATGGAATGACCATTATCATGCGCAATATGTTCATATTACATAGCTGCTGCTTCCAGTAAAGCGTCTTCATCGGCTTCCTGTTGAACAAAAATGGTGGGAATAGTTTCATGACACAACCTCAAAGTATCCGTAGCCTATTTACTGGGTAGGATAACAACTCGGGCAAGATCTCATTTGATAAATAATTTTATAGCTCACCAAAAAAGTTTATGATTGACCTCTCCGGATTTAAACTAATAATTGGGTGCAATTTTAAGGTCGTTTTATATAGAAACTAGAATATAGGCTTATCATGCTCTAAGACATGCATGACATGTCTGTTATGTCATGACATGGCGCTATATTCATCGCTCATCACTGGAGACACATTACTGGTGTTATTGACGAGGTTCGCAGCTTGGCCACTAGCCGGCGTTTTAATACCACACTTCTCATGAATTAGGCTAATCATTCAAGTTACAATTTCAGGGAAACTCAGTAGATGATCCTTTGGGACTCAATTAAGGTTTTATCAGATTAAACTCAATTGTATTCTCTTCAAATCTTAACAAAAGTCGTTTTAAACAGCCGCATGAAATCAAAACTGTATACTGTACTATACAAAACTGTAAAACACTATAAGTTATGTTCAAAATTTACAGTGGAAATCTCTTTAGAACACGATTAAATTAAAAATAAATGCATATCTAACTTTGCCGTTGCTCTGAATTTTTTTATTTTATTTTTTATAATTTGTTTCTGATTTCCCCCCCATTTTAGTAACCAATTGAACCCATATTCTAATCCAATTCCCCCGTGTAGCAACCGCTAGAGAACCACCGCTATACAACCCGGTCAGCTGGTAGTAGGAAGGAGGGCGCCACATCCTCTACAGGGCGCGACTCCTCGAGCTCCTGACCATGATTCCAACTCGCCCAGGGCGTTTCTGCGCACAACTATTCTCTCTGAGCCCCTCCCCCCAACCGGAAGCAGCCGCCAATTGCCACTCGCACAGGGCACCGACCATGCTCGGATCTGGTAGGACCGGGGCGCGAACCCAAATCTTCGAAATACAACTGCACCAACTAAAAGTCGGTGCCTTTACCGTTGTACCACCGGCCTTGCTCTGAATTCTTAATTAAATGTGGGAAATTTCTGCATAACACTACTTTATTTCCAAATTTTCCAGAACAACAGTCTCTTCAGTATACTGTATACTCAGTCTCTTCAGTATACTGCATACTCAGTCTCTTCAGTATACTGCATACTCAGTCTCTTCAGTATACTGCATACTCAGTCTCTTCAGTATACTGTATACTCAGTCGCTTCAGTATACTGTATACTCAATCTCTTCAGTATACTGTATACTCAGTCTCTTCAGAGTCTAAGGCCCATAACTAAAGTGTCTAAACGTGCTTACAGAGTGTTGAATACAGGGAGCAGACACATATGCGTAAGGAGAGTACGCCAGACTGTCCACGGACATTTGTCTTTCGGAGTTGAGCGTTTTGTGTGCTATTTACAAACAGCAGTATCATTGTTCATAGAAAAAGATTATGGTATGAAAAAGGTATGCTTGTAGGTGGAACTACAGGTCTATGCAGACACAAAATATTTGCAGCCTAGGCGGATGTTCCGCTCAGTGTCCATTTGGGGTCCACTATGATGTCATTTAGGTCTGCAAGAACTCTGCAGACATCCCTCCTCATACTCTTTTTGGAGACTATAAAATGTCCTTCAGCGTATTAGTGCTGATCTTAGATTAGTCTTATCTTTGAGCAATGATGAGATATGGACAGGTGGAAGCTGATCGCACTAGATCAGCTCTCATACTTCCAGATATCTTATAAATACGGGCCCAGGATTATCCAATTGCACTGGGACTCCTAGTTGGACTGTCCAATTGTATTTGGACTTCCTTCCTGGGAGTCCAGGGCAAGCACATCCAATCACACGCAGTTTCCAGAAGGTCTGAGATCAAATTGTTCAATCCTCAGCTTTTAGAGCTTGTGGTTCTTTGTGTTTTTGCGACTCGTCCCAGATTACTGATTTGTGTATCTTCCGGGCCGACGTTTATCTCTTTTCACCTCCAGTACCTCCCTGATACCTGGCTAGCTCATTGGTGGAGTTGTCCCAGCCGTGCAGCACACACACACCTGCTCATGTCATGCAGCAGTACTGCGAAAAGAATGGCAAATAATTTGCTCTTTGATCGTTTTGCACGTCACGCAGAGGGAATCTCTTGGAAGTGAATAAACGGAAAGGCGGATGAAGGGGATGTCGACTGCGCTGTGACACAGCACGAGAGGAGCGTCGCTGAAAGCACAGCTGCAATCATCATCAGTCGTTCTTCTGAAAAGCTTCTCTTCCCACCATCACCCCCCCACGACGAGGGACAACTTTTAACATAAACGCTTCTGTGTACAGCTTCTCTACAGCATTGCTCAAGTAATTCTCTGTTGGTCCCTCCCCGTGGTGTTCTTACCTCAGAATTACCCAGGGGGCTTTGCAATTTATTCATATTTGCTTATGTCTGTGTTGTTTTGTTCACCAAGATGACAATTACATACACAAACCAAGAGCGGTTTGCTTTAAGACAGAGGGACTCTTTGAGGGCTTCCTCTGAGCTGATTGAGTTAAACGACAGAGAGACAGGTCGCTTTGTGGCGTGCTAATGCGCTCAATTTGCTTTGATTTGATTTGTCTGAGTTCTCAGCCCTTCCCTTCTTAACGAGGTGAGCACTCCAGAGACTCCGCCCCGCAGATGGCGGGAGAATTCTGAGCAGCGCGAGCCGAAACAAACCGCTTCAGCCGAAGAGCACTTATCTGTGTGTGTTTCTGCGTCTGTGTTTTTAGTGTGTGTTTGTGTTTGTGCATGTGGGTACACGTGTGTTTTTAGTGTGTGTTTGTGTTTGTGCATTTGGGTACACGTGTGTTTTTAGTGTGTGTTTGTGTTTGTGCATGTGGGTACACGTGTGTTTTTAGTGTGTGTTTGTGTTTGTGCATTTGGGTACACGTGTGTTTTTAGTGTGTGTTTGTGTTTGTGCATGTGGGTACACGTGTGTTTTTAGTGTGTGTTTGTGTTTGTGCATTTGGGTACACGTGTGTTTTTAGTGTGTGTTTGTGTTTGTGCATTTGGGTACACGTGTGTTTTTAGTGTGTGTTTGTGCATTTGGGTACACGTGTGTTTTTAGTGTGTGTTTGTGTTTGTGCATTTGGGTACACGTGTGTTTTTAGTGTGTGTTTGTGTTTGTGCATTTGGGTACACGTGTGTTTTTAGTGTGTGTTTGTGTTTGTGCATTTGGGTACACGTGTGTTTTTAGTGTGTGTTTGTGTTTGTGCATTTGGATACACGTGTGTTTTTAGTGTGTGTTTGTGTTTGTGCATTTGGGTACACGTGTGTATGGGTTATATTTAAACTGAATTCAATACAAATGAAAGTTATATTTTGTACTGTGAATAAAATATAATTTATTGGCCTATTGCATTTAATATCTTATCACAAATAAAGGTCACAAGTGTTTGTAATCAACTTTGTGCCATGTTCTATTGTTTGAGTTTTATATTAGAAGCATCCACCCCCCCCACACACACACACACACCTTCTTCAAAGTTTAATCAGAAAAATTACCTCATGTACAGTTTAAGAATTTAAAAAGCAGAATTAAATCAGATCATTATTGAAGCTAAAGTTATATGAAAAACCTTTAAATGCCATAATTATTTCTCTCTCTCTCTTTCTCTCTCACACACATGCACACACACAAACACACACACACACACACTGAATTCATGACAAAACAGTACACTTTATCTGCCAGCAGAGGTCAGTATTTCAGTAGAAATCAGAGACTTGTTCTTCAGCAGGTTTTGCAGGCATCTCAAGCAGACTCCCTTAGGTGAGGTGTGTTCCAACGGTCAACACTGTTCCCATCGTCCCCATTCGTACGCTGCCAGTCCTTTTATCACATCCAAACCGGCTAAATCTGCAGTCAAGCGGTCCAGAGACGACTGCAAACAAACAGCTCCTGCTGACCGGAGGGCTCAAACCCCGGAGAGAGATACATACATGCTTCAGTTCTACATCTTCCAAAAAATATTTTCACCGCCAGTCAATCCAAAATCTCAGTTACAAGTACACTCCTCCACACACACACACACACACACACACACACACACACACACACACATACACAGAGTGCGATCTCCCAGTTGGCTTTTATTTCTCTCAAGTTGGCAGTCGATGCAGTGTTGCCGGGAGACACGTGGGAATGGCGGATGGGCCTGCACTAGAGCTAGCCCTAGCGCTAATGCTGCAGAATCTCGCAGGCAGGCGGCCAGGTACCACGGCGACGGCCAAGTGCTCCTGCGGCCAACTCTAGAGTGTGTAGTCACAGCACTGCCAAGCCAAAGACATGGGGCCACAAATCAAGGGTCCAACTCCAGAGTGTGCAGTCACAGTGCAGCCAAGCCAAAGACATGGGGCCACAAACCAAGGGCCCAACTCCAGAGTGTGTAGTCACAGTGCAGCCAAGCCAAAGACATGGGGCCACAAACCAAGGGCCCAACTCCAGAGTGTGTAGTCACAGTGCAGCCAAGCCAAAGACATGGGGACACAAACCAAGGGCCCAACTCCAGATTGTGTAGTCACAGTGCAGCCAAGCCAAAGACATGGGGACACAAACCAAGGGTCCAACTCCAGAGTGTGTAGTCACAGTGCAGCCAAGCCAAAGACATGGGGGCACAAATCAAGGGCCCAACTCCAGAGTGTGTAGTCACAGTGAGGCCAAGCCAAAGACATGGGGCCACAAATCAAGGGCCCAACTCCATAGTGTGTAGTCACAGTGCAGCCAAGCCAAAGACATGGGGACACAAATCAAGGGCCCAACTCCAGAGTGTGTAGTCACAGTGCAGCCAAGCCAAAGACATGGGGCCACAAATCAAGGGCCCAACTCCAGAGTGTGTAGTCACAGTGCGGCCAAGCCAAAGACATGGGGGCACAAATCAAGGGCCCAACTCCAGAGTGTGTAGTCACAGTGCAGCCAAGCCAAAGACATGGGGCCACAAATCAAGGGCCCAACTCCAGAGTGTGTAGTCACAGTGCAGCCAAGCCAAAGACATGGGGCCACAAATCAAGGGCCCAACTCCAGAGTGTGTAGTCACAGTGCAGCCAAGCCAAAGACATGGGGCCACAAATCAAGGGCCCAACTCCAGAGTGTGTAGTCACAGTGCAGCCAAGCCAAAGACATGGGGACACAAATCAAGGGCCCAACTCCAGAGTGTGTAGTCACAGTGCAGCCAAGCCAAAGACATGGGGCCACAAACCAAGGGCCCAACTCCAGAGTGTGTAGTCACAGTGCGGCCAAGCCAAAGACATGGGGCCACAAATCAAGGGCCCAACTCCAGAGTGTGTAGTCACAGTGCGGCCAAGCCAAAGACATGGGGACACAAATCAAGGGCCCAACTCCAGAGTGTGTAGTCACAGTGCAGCCAAGCCAAAGACATGGGGGTTATCTGCGGATGGTTGCTATAGCAATCTGAGGTCAGATTGTTTGAGAGAAAAATCTCAAGAAAGGTAGAGTGTTGATGATTGACAGATTTACTTTTTTTTACTCATATTGGAATGTTTCAAACCGCACTGTTGAATTAAACAGTGCGGTTTGAATCAATGAGTAGAACGTTTTTCTTAATTTACTTCAATTCGAGATGTTATCCAAAAAAAATAACATTCTGAATTAAACCAGTAGCCAGTAGGTTTACAGTTTGAAATTATGGTAAAAAAATGTTTACCATACCACCATTTTTGATGGTTTGAATCGCATATTCTTTGAACAGTTCGGATTGGGCCTTTCCGTTTACATTATTTATTGATTTTCAGTTATCCCAGTGTTAAGATGCATAAATTACACCATAGAGAGCGGTGCATAACCTATTTAGTCTCAGCTGATGTTCAGATGCATGGATTCACAATATGTAACCCCATTTCTATGGTTTAAAGGGAGACGAATAACTGCTAACAGACCCACATCATTAAAAAAAAGGGTGACTTCGACTTGACTTTTACTCGCTCAGTGATTCACAACAAAGCAAGCAATGAGTCAATATCATATCCTACGCACTCAGACAAAAAGGTTTCTTTGCATGTCTTCATAGGGGAACTCGTTTTAGTTATTTATGCATACTCTATGGTATGTGTTAAAGGTGTGAAAGCTCCCAGATTGTACCTTTTTGCATGACAAAGAACGCTTGAACTCAATCGGGTTACTCCATGGAGACACATAGGAGTCTTTAGGAACCCTTTCTTCTGAGAGTGTGTTTCCAAACATAACCTTGACGCCCCCTAAGATGATCACTTTGTGGCTGAAACCTCTCACTTAAGCCCCAGTAACATGGCTAATGTTTAACACCGCCGTCTAACAACCACTTCAGCACAGTGTCTATTTTACCTCAGTAAAATCATGTCTAAATTGTGATATCATAATAACATCATAGACATAGCTATGTAGTAAGTTTTAATAATTGTAATATCCAGGAATATAACTATCCCAGAGCTATACCAATGACATGTAAACCAATAAATATGTGTTTAAGTTTACAGCCCACAACTTATCATTTATGAAAAATCTCAATGTAAACACGTTCTTTCAGGTGAAAATACTCACATATTTAAATGTGTTTCTCTGAAGAGCCTATGGACCCCAGATCCTCAGTTAAATGCCAGTGTATTCTCAGCAGTTTAGTATTCCTGTGAAGTGCAGACTTGCATGTTATTATGTGTACTGTGCTCTAATGTACCATTTCATTTATTTACGCAATGAAGGAGAAAGAAATAAACACATAGAAATGGTAACGCAACGATCACCAGAAGATGGCGATGAAACACAGGTCATGCGATGTTATAAAATGTCTTTGGCGCACAGAAAGCTCAACTACTTTTGTCATAAAACCACTAAAGACTTTTTTAAAGGAGCATCCTCTGTCTCGGTCATTTGACCTTTTGGGAATAGAAGCTGAGCGTGTATTTATTTATTTATTTATTTGCAATGACGGCGACAGCAGAGAGCATTTCCACACAGATCGAGACGTCAACCAGAAAGATTGGATGGTGCGGTCACAAATGCGCACACACGCGCACACACACACACACACACACACACACACACACACACACACACACACACACACACACACACATACACACACACACACACACACATACACACACACACACACACACACACACACACACACACACACACACACACACATACACACACACACACACACACACTCAAACAAACACACACATGCATACACACACACAGACACACACAAGCATACACACACACACACACACACACACAGACACACAAGCATACACACACACAAAGGAGCATGGTGCAGGGTGGACTGAAGCACCGATAGCCCGGGGGACAGGGTAAGAATCTTGTCTACTTCACATATAGAGACTGCGACATTGGGGGATACAATACCCCCCCACCCCCCCCGTACTACCGAAATGGCTTTGAACAAAGTTACATTACTTGGAGCTGGATCGATACTGATGTAATACTGGAGTCCCCTGAGTGGGCCTTTCTAATATAGAAAGGAACAGGGTACACCCAAAGCATTTTTAACCCGGTATTAACCTGTACCAGCCCAGTTAGTATGTATCCAGGGGAGAGGGTGGAGGGGGGTCCAAACGTCTTGGCTGTACTTGTAAATGCATGCAAATCCTGTCCGTATCATACTGAATCTCTGGTAGAGGGCAACAGTAACAGTAGACTAGATTTTATTGTTGTGTGATTAACACCAAAGTCTTTGGCAAAAAAGCTTTTTAGACAGTTGAGCCTTGAAACGGTTTCCAGTACCCCGGCGTCATGCCGTTTATCATATTTATTATTTAACTTTAATGTCCTTCTGGAAGTTATCCCCTCATTCATAAACACATGCACACACACAGACTCAAACACACTCACGCACACAGACGCACGCACGCACACACACACACACACACACACACACACACATGCACACACACACACACACACACACACACACACACATACACATACATCATATATTTTCAGCATCTTCTTTTCAAGCCGAACAGAATTGCATGTAATGAGCCACCATTAGGAGTCAGCTAAGGGGTTATGAATGAATTAGAAACATTGAAATGAAAAATAGATAAGGCTGTATGACTCACGCTGTAGCAGGTTTTGCTTAAATAAAGCAGGAAGCCTATGTGGAAATGGCCTGGGAGCCACAAACAGAAAGTCACAAGTTTAAATCTCAGATTCCTCTGCAGCAGCCCTGGCTGGCGGGACAGCACTCCTGGCTGGGTTAGCCGCTAAAGAGCCTTGTGCAGCCTCATCCGCTAAGAAAACTGAAGAAATGAAGAAATCAAAATGAAATGTCACATTTCCCCTTCGACACCGCCAACCCTTTATCGCCCACCCCCACCCCCCCCTGTTCCCCCGACAGCAGGAGGAGAGAGCTGTTCTTCCTGCGAGAGCCGCATCAGAGCACTGCAGCCCTTTTGAGTGTCAATCTCCGCTCCGTCTCAAGCTAGCATTTACCACTAATTATCGTGAATGTCAAAGGGATGATCGGCGGGTGAGGGTGGTTGAGCAGCTGCAATAGGTGCGATATTATTACCGATAATTTCAGCAGATATCTTGTACTGGGACAGGAGGCCCGGTGAGGGTTTGGGGGAGAGCTACAGTTCAATGTAATGGTAAAACTGAGCACTAATAAGATTATATTTAGTGCTCTCATATAGTGGGCCGACAGAGTCAGATAGAGGACATTCTTCTGCAGTTCTGCAGTTTCACCCCCCCGGTGTCAGTAGGTGCCGGATAGACTCGGCCGTGTCAATGCAACTCATATTCTTCATATTTATAATCGCTATGCCATCCTTTTTTTTTCTCTTTTTTCCTTTTTTTTCCAGACAGATCGTACCCGCTGCATTATTTATGCATTCCCTTTCGTTATGCCTCTCAAGGTGAGCGTAATGTCCGCTCGCCCCGTTTCAATTGCGTTTTAAGGCAGAACCGTCGCCAGAACCGCCATCAATCCAGTTAAATCGCATTAACCGCAAGGGCCGATCCTGCAATTTGAGCGAACTCCTGCACGCTTCGCGGTGATCGCGTTCCTCGTCGGCGAATTCCATTTCCTGCAACAAAGTGGCAACTTCATAATAGCGCCATTTAATGCCTTCAATTAACATTATTAGTGTTTGGTATTTTGAGCGTCAGAATGAATGTGTGCAATCAAACAATAAAACGACAGAGGAACAGATAGGGCCTTCATTCAGCTTGATAGCTGTTTCCTGAGGATGTGAAGGTCCTTCAATGATAAATCCCGATCGAGTTTCACCGCCATGGAGGAAGCTAAAACAAAACTCAATTTTGCCAATGTAAAAATGGCGGCATTGTTGTTAACGTTAGAAGAGCATGCATATTTTAGTGTAAATACAAGATCGAATGGGGATCCGGATATTGACCGTGATCTATCTTTAGCCCGGGATTTGGATGGTAAAAAGGTTTGAGTAAACTAATATGACCTGATCGAGCTGATGCTGTGGGTTGTGTCTAATGCACTGACTGTCAATATCATCTGGGGCGTCATCCGTTCTGGGTGAAAATGGCACCAGGTCAACAGCCATTGTGGCTCAAAATGGCACCAGGTCATCATCTGTTGTGGCTCAAAATGGCACCAGGTCATTACAGTGGAGGCAATGTGCAAACCAGAGGGTCAACTGCAGGTCTAGTGGAAATGAACCCGTAGCACATTCACATCCATTGCAACGGGCGATTTATTAAATAAAAACAAGTATGGGAACCTGCTATTATCTTACTCAAATATGTAAATTTCAATTGCGTAACAATCACCTTTGTACTGAAGAGGGGTATTTCAGATGTTCTGGCGGGGATAAAAACCAGGGTTTAAACTTATTTTTCCAATTGGCGGCTTCCCCTGGCGACCGAGGGCCTTTGAGTTTTTCCCACTCCGGTGTGCTGAATCGCAAGAACGACACTTTAACAGGATCTTAGGTTTGCGGCCTGCGGCTTGTTCCAAGTGTAATATTTGCGAAGATGGGTGGCGAGGTCACCACGCGTGGTTAAACCCTATTTAATTTAACTGGAGTTAATACCTTTAATTTGGTATGAAGGGCAGATTTGTCTTTCCAGTTATTAATATCATGGGTAAACGCTGGGCTGAGATTTTGAGGGATAGGCAGTCGCTCACCCTGTACGGATCGCCTCCGCCGTCCCTCGTTTGAAAGAATTACTCTCTGGCTCTTCAAAGCAGGCCCCGCTACTGGGCGTATATTTCTCAGAGTAATCTGGCGGCGCTCGGCGCAGCGAAACTCAATCCATCGACCACGCGCGGCGGTGGACAGGGACGGGCCAGATTGTGACACGCCGCGGCTCATAACTTAGATAAAGACTGGCTTCTCCCTGAGGAACAATCCGGAAACGTTAGCAAGAGACACAGGGCAGATGGCTTCTCACTGGTGCAGTCCTAGCCTCCATTCACAGAAAGTGTCAGCGCCACAGTTATTTCTTATTATCTTATTATCTGGAAATCTCATTCAAGATTATTATTATTATTATTATTATTATTATTATTATTATTATTATTATGCACTTGTGCAGATCCTAATGTTAAACAGAGAGGGTGGGTTCCAGGCAGCTGATCAATGCTCACCAGCGCCCCCTCTGGTGGATCAGAAGGATGCGTTTGTTCTGTCTGGACTGGCGGTGTCCGCTACACTGCCCAGTGTTCCAGCACAGTAGCTGCAGAGCTTAGTTCCTGTGGGGGAATGTGTGTGCATGTGTGTGTTCTACAGAGGTCTCTGCGCATGCTGTCTGCACCTCTGCATCACTGACTGCTCAGGGTGGAAATCAGCTGACTGTCCCATGGTCCTTTACCCCTCCCATCCTAAATTAACGGACAGAGTTCCAACAATGGATCAGCTCTGAAATTACTATAAAGCTGGGGTCTGCAGCCCTGGTGCTGGAGAGCTGCAGACTTTGCGTCTTTTCCTTGGCACTCTGCACGGAACTGATTGCTTAAAGCAGCTGATCGCACAGTTACTCGCCTAACCTGGTTTCCTGGGTGTGAATCGGTTGCTGGATTTGAAGTAGAAACAAAAACCAGAAAACCCTGCAGGGGTCCAGCAGGACCAATATTGGAGACCCCTGATCTGGTGAAGCACATCTGAAATTGGGAAGAAAAATCTATGTTTCTTTGCATGAAAATAGCATGAATATAATGTTAAAAAACTTTCAAGTACACAAGAGTGTATCCATGTACTTATTATAGAGCTTGTGTCTTGTGTCGTATTATAGAGCTTATGCACTATTATAACATTATAGATTAATATGTTTTTCTCCGTAAGTGGTGGTCATCCATTAGTGACATGCTGTTATCATAGGCTGTGGTTCATTCAATCCTCAGTCCCATCTTAAACAGTGGACTACCACAAGTGCCGTAAAGACAGCTCACCAGTATGAGTGACACTTGTCTCACACAAAATGAAGTGCATAAACAGTGTTGCAAAGCAGAGTGCAACCACAGATTCCAATTAGCATACTGATGTTGATTCTGAGCAGAAAAGTGAAAACAAAAGAAAATGTCTTTTGATATGTCTTGGGACTAATCAATGCACACACACACACACACACACACACACACACACACACACACACACACACACACACACACACACACACACACACACACACACACACACTCAAACACACATTTCACGTAACTATGACAACATAATGCGCAAAAACAAATCAAACATTGGACCGCCTTGGCTGCTGTTCTATGTTGAGCGTTTGTCTCTCAGTAAAGGTAAACTCTTTTCAACTTTTTCATTTTTATGTTTTTATTTTTGTATTTTATTTTATTTTTTCACACAAGGTCTTGTGAAAACAGCCGCTCTGTAAAAGGGGCAATAAACCAGCTGCTGAACGCACTTTCTGGTAGAAACAGACATTTATATGAACACAAGAGTGTTTTTGAGTTTTTGAGTTTTTGTCTGAGTCTGCATTTTATTCTGACACATTAAGGAGGGTAAAGTACACGGGCCTTTCTACAAGCTTTCCACACCCCTTCCTACAAGCTTTCCACACCTCTTCCTACAAGCTTTCCACACCCCTTCATACAAGCCTTCCACACCTCTTCTTACAAGCCCTTCCACAAGCCTTTCTACAAGCCCTTTCATAAGCCTTCCTACAAGCCCTACCACAAGCCTTAATACAAGTTTTCCACAGCCCTTCCTACAAGCGTTCCACAGGCCTTCGACAAGCCTTCCACACCCCTTCCTACAAACCTTCCACACTCTTTCCTACAAGCCCTTCCACAAGCGTTCCACAGGCCTTTGACAAGCCTTCCACACCCCTTCCATAAGCTTTCCACAGGCTTTCCACAAGCCTTCCACAGGCTTTCCACAGGCCTTCTACAGGCCTTCCACACCTCTTCCTACAAGCCCTTCCACAAGCCTTCCACAAGCTTTCCACAGCCCTTCCATAAACGTTCCACAGGTCTTCCAGAAGCTTTCCACAGGCTATCCACATTCCTTCCACAAGCCTTCCACAAGCTTCTCACAGGTCTTCCACAAGCCTTCCACACCCCTTCCACAAGCCTTCCACAGCTTTCCACAGACCTTCCACAAGCTTTCCACCGGCATTTTTTTGGGGCTCTTCACTCTTTGATCTGAGGAGAAGCCTAATATCAGGCTGTCAGCTCCTCACATTGATTTGCCAGCGGAGGCTGCACCTGCTTTCTGCCCCTGACTTGCCTCAGGGTCATTCTCTCCACAGCGCAGTGCTGAGTACGCCCTTCGGTTGAGTGACGGATAACGGGGGAAAACTTTACGCGATCAGCCACAATTTTTACGACACAATATAAATTTGCAGCACTTTCGTGTCCAGAATGCTGGGAATCATGAGCTCTGTAGTGAAGGGTGTTGCGCTTCCTGGGAATTTTTATTTTTCTTCTCACAGTGTGCCTGTGCATCTACCACTAAGTAGAGATGAAGTCCCATAGCAGTGCTTTGTATGCATTGATACACATGCAGTGGTGTAGACAATTAAATACGATTCTAACTTTATTTCTTCCACCTTCATTACTTTTTATTTTTATTTAGTTTTTATTGTTTTAGTGTGATGCCATCACCTAAAAAAAAATAAAAAAAAAGTTTAGCTCATCATAAATCTTAAATTCTTTATGCTGTGCAGCCAAAATCATATTGGCTATTTTTCAGATGTGCTGTCAGATAGTGAGGATGGAGTTTGGAAATAATTCAGGATGACAGATATGTCTCTTGCATTAGAAATACAATCGAACACTTCCCTGAGCACATGCCATGTACGATTAAAATAGAGAGACCTTGATCAATGAATACTGAATGCATTTATTTATTTATTTATATATTAAAAATAAAATTCCAGTGCTTGATTTGTTAATTTTATTGTTGCAAATTGTAGTCTGCCTTCTATTACTTCACAATTATGTCTATTAAGCTTAAGTCAGTAAAATCACCAACATGCCATCAAATTACAATGATAATGGATGACATTTATTTATTTATTTATTTATTTATTTATTTATTTATTTATTTATTTATTTATTTAATTTAACCACATATGTTAAGTGAATACTTGGTTATTTTTTGCTATGACGACCTGGGGGATTAAAGTCTCTACGGAATGCAAGGGTTTGAGTGTAGCCAATCAGGTGGAGGTGGAGGATTAGGTAGGCAGAACCAATTTAAGTGGAAATTTGACCAGGACACTGGGGTTTATCTCTATTCTATTGAGATGTGCCATGGGATCTTTACTCACTACACTGAATCAAGACCGTAATGCTTAATTCGAAGGACAGCACCTTCTAACAGTCCCCTTAATGGCCCAAAATAACAGAGCTGGGCTATGGTAATTCACATAGCACAAGGAGACAATTGTTCCCATTGATGGAGACAGCTGTGACCTCAGAAACCCGCGGCCCAGAAGTGTCTGAGCTCTTTCAACACTTCGCCTTGAGTTTAAAACTCCCTTCCACATTTATTTCTCCTCCCGTTTGTATTCATTTCACAATGGCAGTCATATGAAATTAATTACCTGGCGGAAATTCAAAAGTTCCGTGCATCAGCATCTCAATGACATATTTACATGCTGGCAACTAAAAGCTCTGCTAAAACAATGCTTTGACTGGCAAGGGAGATGTGGGCTAAATGACAAAATATGGATTAGCTAATGAATTTCCTCCTGGAAAATGTGAAGGTTTACAGCAGGTAAACCTCGGATCTGAGGTGTTGCCTCCTAACCCTGATTGTGGTGTAAACGGACAGGCGGATATTACAGTAGGGACTCGTACCCTGTCCGAATCCTTCAAAGGTGAGAGTGGGATGTGACCCTTTAAGGCGTAAGATGTGATTAGAACGTTCTTAACTGAACGTTCTAATGCTGATGTAACGCACACTAACTGATCATTGAAAGCAATGGGGTTCTAGAACACTAGCTTAGAATTTTGTAAGCAAAAACATTCTAAAAAACCTAGTCTTCAAAGAGTTTAGTGGATTTCAGCACAGAAACCGTGTCCCTCAAGAGAGGGACCGTTTAAATCAGGGGTGTCAAACTCCAGTCCTGGAGGGCCGCGGTGTCTGCAGGTATTTGTGGTTTCCTTTCAATCAGCAGCCAATTAAAGCCTTGGGAAAAGGTGTGTGGATTCTTAGCCAATCAATGATTTAAACAAATCACTCATGTTGAAACACATCGAAAACCAGCAGACACTGCGGCCCTCCAGGACTGGAGTTTGACACGCCTGGTTTAAATCATCCATGTTAATTCCCATGATCCTCCACTTTGTACGATATCTGCCACCCTCTATTTCAGTCATTAACTGGTGTCAGGCCTGGTTTTTGTCCAATTTTTAATTCTGTTACCTCATAGCAACCTTTTTCACAGTGTCTTTGTGCCTGACTACAAGATGTTGAGTGTGTTTGGGATGCTGTCATATGTATGGTTAGGTCTGTTACTGCACCACAATCCAGGTTCGTACCTTCAGGTACACACCTTCCAGTTCAGGTAATCAGTTGCTTGTGTGTGCTGTAAAGAACACACGCGGTGCTGAAAAATAATATCACCCATAGAAGTGGCACTATTACTAGGCTCCCTGATTGGTTGGTGAAACAGTTGCCATGCCCACAGTGTATTATTCATTTATTGGTTTGCTGGAATAAGGCCCTGTAAATTTCAGCATTCTTGGTTTTCATCGATGTCCACAAAACAGTGATAGTCCATCAAGCAAAACAATGCTATAGGGCTAAGGGTGAAAGAACATCAATATAAAGTTACTACTGGAATATGAATTATGGTTTAATATCAAGGGCGCAGTTTCAATTCCATCCATAGAGAGGTATCATGTGTCCTCCTGTTGGTATTTAATATATTTTGGTGCCACCATCTATCTCTGAGTTACTGAGGCCCTAATGTAGTTTTGATAATGGACAACAAGATGCAAAAAGGCTAAATACATAACTATAAATAATAGATTAAAAGCCTAATATGATTATATATGATTATGAGAGCATATGGTACCTATGGTTCATAAATAGAAGCAGAACATTCCTTCCAGCAGAAATGTGGGTGTAGAAATATAAAGTATTTTTACTGAAATAATGGGAACTAAAGCTAAAAGTTACTATTATTATTATTATTATTATTATTATTATTATTATTATTATTATTATTATTATTATTATTATTATTATTATTATTATTATTATTATCCGAAGAATGCAGAAACATGTCGCTCATGCACGATCGCAGTAACAAATGTCTACCACCAGGGGCTTATTTTACAGAGTGCAAACATGATCCTTGCTGTCAGCTGATAAAAATAAATGCTTGTGAAATTGGGATGGCGGGCATACCCCATACCTATACAGCATGGAGAGTTTGCAGGCCGCTTTTCAGAGCTTCCTACAGAAATAACCACAGACTCTCATCCCTTACAAACATTAACTTCTGCATGTTCTGACCTCATGTAACCACACAGAATTAAAGTACAATGTTACACATCCAAATGTATTCTTGCATGTATTTCTTGTTCTTGTTGTTGTTGTTGTTGTTCTTCTTCTTCTTCTTCTTCCTCTTCTTCTCTTCTTCTTCTTCTTCTTCTTCTTCTTCTTCTTATTCTTCTTCTTCTTCTTCTTCTTATTCTTCTTACTCTTTCTGCTGAATTCATCATCAAAAATGATCAAAACATCAAAAAATAATTTCCCCCATTGGATAACAACATCCGATCAAAGTAGTCTGGTCAAAAAATAGCCAATTGCAGGATACACAGGCAAAATGAATGCTGCACACACGTGATACTTTTGACTGACATAAACGTGTGAAGACATCATGCTTTTGACTGACATAAGCGTGTGAAGACATCATGCTTTTGACTGACATAAGCGTGTGAAGACGTCATGGTTTTGGACACGATGCTCTGTCACCCAATAGAGTACCGAATCGCTACAATATTTAGAAAACTTTGTCGTCGCCATCTTTGTTGTGTGTGCAAGCTAGCTTACTTGCTTAGTAACAATTGGCAAACAATTACAACTATTGCTTTTACAGCTGTATAATCTTTGTGGGAAGCTCATTTCTACTTCATAAATACATTCTATATCATTTTACATGCAATCTGCACATAATATTGGTTCATAACTTAGATATAGCTACATGACAACATTACATTACAGACATTTAGCAAACACTCTTATCCAAAGTGACTTAACTGTTTTTTTTTTTGTGTTTTTTTTTGCTTTTTTGCATAATATCCATATATACAACTGGATATATACTGAAGCAATTCAGGTTACCAAGTACCTTGCTTAAGGGTACAATGGCAGTGTCCTACCTGGGAATTGAACCTGCCACTTTTCGGTGACAACGGCAGTTCCTTAAAGGGATAATAAACACCAGCTTTGGTTCTCCATCCACTTCACAATTTCAAAAGACGTGAATTGGGCTTGTGTGAGAGAGAGAGCACAGATGGGAGGGGGGAAGAGGGAGGAGTTACAGTTGGGGGAGGGGTGATAGAGCCATTCGGTAACACGTCACAAGCACGTAGGCGGAGCCAGCAAGGAAAACCGTTTGTAATTCAAGGGCTAACGTTAATTTGCGTAGTTTGAATACCCATCAGTCAAGAAGAGAGGAAGATGGGACGTTGACTTGCTTACATGAACAAAAGGTTTTTACCTCAAACTACATTTTTCACTTTGGATTTCAGCAAATGGCTCTTTTTTGATACAAAATGCGGTGGCACGGTTTAATTACATTGTTATTTTTTTAAACAATAGGATATATGTGATTTATGAAATCGAGACAAGATACTCGGCTTTATAACTCAAAATATGTGATTTAGTGTTTATTACCCCTTTAACCATTATACTACACTGCCACTATTTTGATATCAATACTTTTAATAGCAGGCCTAGACTTTGTGAGTTTTATTATAGACAGTGCTTTGCATGCGTGAGTAACTTGGCATTTTTGTACGTTGAAGAAGTTTTTTGTTGAGATTTATATGACTTAATGCAGGAGTCTCATGGAGAATGCGTAGCAGTGAGCGGCTTCTGACTGTCAGATTGTTTGATGTCATTGCTCCCTTACTGTAAAATTGACCCCTTAATTACCGAGACAGCTGTTGATAGTCAATGTAAAATGAATATGCGCAATAAGATCTTACATTTTAATCTGGGCATGTCTACAGTGCCCTCAAAAATTATTCACACCTTTGATTAAAAATGAACACAAGAGGCTGCATAAAATAAGCACACAGGCATTCTACTTTACTGTGAGCTCACATTTAATGCCACACAGGCATTCTACTTTACTGTGAGCTCACATTTAATGCCACACAGGCATTATACTTTACTGTGAGCTCACATTTAATGCCACACAGGCATTATACTTTACTGTGAGCTCACATTTAATGCCACACAGGCATTATACTTTACTGTGAGCTCACATTAATTGCCACACAGGCATTACACTTTACTGTGAGCTCACATTTAATGCCACACAGGCATTATACTTTACTGTGAGCTCACATTAATTGCCACACAGGCATTACACTTTACTGTGAGCTCACATTTAATGCCACACAGGCATTCTACTTTACTGTGAGCTCACATTTAATGCCACACAGGCATTATACTTTACTGTGAGCTCACATTTAATGCCACACAGACATTATACTTTACTGTGAGCTCACATTAATTGCCACACAGGCATTATACTTTACTGTGAGCTCACATTTAATGCCACACAGGCATTATACTTTACTGTGAGCTCACATTTAATGCCACACATTTCCACTCCTAAATATAATTTTACATAGAAATATACAAAATCTACTAAATCTCATTGGTGATAAGCGAGGTTAGTTTTAACGTGAACTTGAAAGACATACTGTAACACATTGTCATTTTGATGAGAGGCTATAAGCCTGGGTAACGCATCTGTAAATTCCTGTGTCAGCCATCGGCATGGGTGGCAGTGTAGAATAATGGTTAAAGAACTGGCATTGTAACTGAAAGGTTGCAGGTTCGATTCCCAGGTAGGACGCTGCCGTTGTACCCTTGAGCAAGGTACTTAACCTGAATCGCTTCAGTATATATCCAGCTGTATAAATGGATAATATGTAAAAAAATAAAATAAATGCTAGAAAAAACGTTTGTAAGTCGCTCTGGATAAGAGCGTCTGCTAAATGCCTGTAATGTAATGTAATGTCATGGAAAGAAGAAACAAAAAAGTGTTGTTGATCTTCACGCATCAGGAGAAAATTACAAACAAAATGAAGGAACAATTAAATATACCACGTATCAGTCTTAGGTCAGCAATGAAGGATTAGGATTGCATTAATGTTCCAGTGGTTATAGATGACTGAATCAGTGGCAAAGCTGACTAGTAGAGTTCCCCTAGTAGAGTGAGAACACAGGCTGTCGTTCTGGAGGCAAAAAGTAATTCTGGAGTCACAATCGAAGATGTACAAAACGTGGTTTCATCTTGGGGAGACAAAGTCTCTAAATATACCATCAGATACCACCTCCATAACAGCAGGCTTTTTGGAAGGGTTGATAGAACAAAACCTCTATTTTGAATGCAATCAACGGAAATATGCATCTGGAGGTAATTGCATTGTGACTTCGCTAGGATCCAGGTGTTGTGTTCAGGTGAGTCAAACATTGTGCTTGTCTGGCCTCCTGTGTAGGTTTACTGGCTGAAAAAGGAAAATTATTTTTAAAAGAGCATCTTTCGAACCGGGCATCTTTCACACCAAACATCTGAGCCAAAAACCTTTCTCCTTCTTCCAAAAAGCTTAACTTGGCTACAAACAATTATTTCAGCAAGAAGATTATCCCAAGCATAGCTCAGAATTGTCTACTGATTGCAAAATTAGCTACTGTATTGCAGTAAGTCAGTCATGAACCCAGACTCTTGAATTATTCTGTATGGTGGAATGGTCAACAGAGATGCGTATGTATGACATGTCATATTTAAGCTTACCGGTGAAGGACGCACATATTCTGTATTCGTATGTCTCTAAATATAATAGTACCTGTACAGTATGCACTGTAAACATGAACAAACAATGGGGTATATATTCATCACATCATATTCTTTTTGGACCAGTAAATGTTTAAAAGCACTGTTTTCATGTTTTTTTTTTCCTATTTCATCTGTAACTTTTTTTGTATAAAATGAAATAATGCACACACACACACACACACACACACGATTAAGGTGTATATAATACACTTTGCAGATAAAAGCAAATCAGTCTACCCTCTATTCAATCCTGTATACCAAGGTGACAGAGACATTGTACAGCTGAAATTAGTTTATTTTTATGAAGAAAGATGCACAGCAATGTGAGCTTGAGTAGGTTAAATCACAGCCCCTGGTCCACTAGAAACATATAATGGAAAATGGCCTCACAGTGGCTAGGAAACTGCAATCGCCTTACCAGAGAGGGAATCAATCTGAAGAGCGTATCGATTTCTGAGCCCGCCAAGCACACAACACACAGCCCATCCAGACAGACGCATGGGGGAGAATCCGCTGGAAAACTGTGTGCTTGTAAAAAAAAGAGAAAAACTCTCCAGAGAGTTACAATGCATGAGAAACTCAATGAGGTACCTACAGCTCCGACATCAAGGAACGCCGATGGGTTACAGAGTAATATCCGGCCTTGGTATCGCTCAATGTCATAAACCTATGGACCCATACATCCACGCGCCACCCTGGTGTGACAGTGAAATTACAGAGATCAGCGTCCTGTCAGCTCTTAAGTGCATTTTTATGATGCCGTCTTCATGCTGTTGGTCTGATGTTTTTTCTTTCCTTTAGTGCAGTAGATTCACTTTAAATTTCATTTGGGAGAAGCTTAATGTCCCTGGTACAGAAATACTGTCCTCTGACTACTTATCTTCAAAATGGCCCATCCCTCCACCCATCCATAGGGTGTATACGGACTATTGGCATGCCCACAATGCACTTCACCTGTTATTATTGTCAATCCCCCTTTTCTTACACCATTGTAATGTTCATATTTCGTTATTGTGTCTGTGCATTATTCTCATCTAGTGTGTGACCTTAGTGGCTCTTAAGTGGTTGACCTTTGTCTTGTACACTCAGATGATACTTTGTCTGAAGGTTTCTTGTACACACAGGTTCAGTTCTGACAAAATCCATGCTTGTGTTTTGAAACAGAGTGATTGCACCGAACATGATGATGTCATCTTGCCCACATAGTGTTCCTTATTGGCTCTGACCACCTCAGACTGTGTGTCTCTGTTGGGCAAGTCGCTTATAGAACCTCTCATTGTCATTATCAGTCTGTGGAGTGGCTTTATGGGTAATTACAGAGAGCGGTGACAGAAATCAAGGTTGAACTTGCAGGTATAGGTGTGTGGCTTTTATGAAACAGAACGTACATACGTGTGTGACACAGGTAAAATAATGGTTACAAAATGCCCACCCCAAATTTTAAAAAGCACACATCCTCTCATAATCTGAACTGGGAAATATACCAGTTCCATCCCTAGTACATATTCCGGCTATTGAAAATAGCATTTTCTTAGTTAACTTTGCTGCAAATGTATTCTTCTTTGCACTTGAATGCAATTTTATTTGTGGCTTCCCCTTTCACACGCACACATTTATGTTTGATTCATAATGCTCGACTTCACTGACATTTAGACAGTGCTTTGAAACAATGAGAGCTCATGCATTTTTCAGCTCTGACATCTTATGTTTGAGGTTACACAACACTGAAACGGCGCTTTGAAATGTCCGCCTACTGAAATAATCTCACACCTACGCCGGCGGTTATGAGGGCGAAACAAAGGCGTGGATTCTGAGGCGTCAATTCCAGAGAGCTGCCCCAGGTGACAAGCGTTAGTGAGCGCGTGATAACCTGGACAATGTCTGTACAAACACTTTATTATTACCGAGTGCATGGCAGCCTAGACAATGCCTGTATAAACACTTCATTATCAGTGAGCGCACGCTATCCTACACAATGCCCACACAAACTCTTTATTCCTAGTGAACGCAAGCTATTCCAGACAATGTATGTACACCCACTTTATTCTTGGCGAACACAAGCTATCCCAGACAATGTATGCACAGTATACACCCACTGTATTCTTAGTGAGCGCATGCTATCCCGGACAATGCCTGTGTAAACACTTTATTTTTAGCGAGCGCACGCTATCTTCGACAATCGCAGCACAAACACTCTTTCTAAATGATGGCTCATGAACTCCACCACTATGCCTTCAGGGCGGTTTAGATCACGTCCCACATTAAGTGTCAGTGTCTGTATTCTTTAAGTTTTACATTCAGTCGACCCACGTTGCAGGTAATTTATTTGGATAATTCATTTGCCACCCTGCAGAGAAAGGGTTGTGATGTCATCTTCCTTTGGAATGCTGGAACCATTTCCTCAGCTTCCATTTTGATACAGCGCAGAGCAGGCCAAGCTTTTGGAAATGATCGCATCTGCCATATTGTTTATTTATAGATATTATGCCTCGAGTATCATATGAATTGCGATACTGTTCAACATAGTCCTTAACTAAGGATTGGTAACATCCACATTAAACCAAAACTAATCACAATCTATTGACCGGGCTTTTCACAAAAAATATTTTTCTTTGTTAATGCAAAAGTCATCATTTGGCACATAATCCAAAATCATTCCAGTCATCAAGACCCCCCCCTACAGAGAAAAATTCTAGTAATTTTGTGTAAAAATGGTACTCTGATTAACCTTAATTGTACACTCATTTATTTGATGAGCTCAAGCCAACACAGAAACATTAGAAAATGGGCTGGTGGTTCATCCTGCTAAGGCTCTGTTCCAGTGTGTGGATGGGCCCCATGGTCTGGTATCTGTTAAGGCTCTGTTCCAGTGTGTGGATGGGCCCCATGGTCTGGTATCTGTTAAGGCTCTGTTCCAGTGTGTGGATGGGCCCCATGGTCTGATATCTGTTAAGTCACTGTTCCAGTGTGTGGATGGGCCCCATGGTCTGGTATCTGTTAAGGCACTGTTCCAGTGTGTGGATGGGCCCCATGGTCTGGTATCTGTTAAGGCACTGTTCCAGTGTGTGGATGGACCCCATGGTCTGATATCTGTTAAGGCACTGTTCCAGTGTGTGGAATGGCCCCATAGTCTGGTATCTGTTAAGGTATTACACCAGTGGGCGGGTATCTGTCAAGGCATTCTTCCAGTGGGCGAGTGGAACCCATAATTTGGTGTCTGTTCAGGCGCTGTCCCAGTGTGCGGGTGGGTCCCACGGTCTGGTATCAAAGTGAGACCGTGTCAGTTCAAACAATGACTGATGAGAAATCATTGTTTGTATCAGTTTGTCTAATTCGCACAACAAATTGGATGGGAACATAACTAGTGATTCCTACTGGTCAAACAGTCACCCACAGTCAATCTGCACATGACATGTCTTCCACTGACTCATGTCTGTGCAAGTTCGTCTTGTGGACTGTGGTGTGAAAGGAAGCAGCGATTTGACCTCACGCTTCATACGAGAGTATGTGCTTGTCTGTGCTTTTACAAGCTGAGGTTACGTCAATGAGCGCTGATGAATATGATAGGGAATTGCATAGTTTGGAGAAAAAGGGGAAATATATAAAAAATTATGTTTCTGAGAAACAATATTTACTGAGGAAATAACTTGGATGCCAACAGGAGACAACAAAATATGAATTGTGATGTTGCTCTATTTATACATACAATATTTCTCAAATGCTGCATAGCGTACTGGAGTGGTATCAGGCCCGCACGCTCTCCAAGGCTCTTTTTTAGAGAACTGGCTTATTGGTTTCCCTTTTACTTGCATATTTCATGGGAACAGTTTACCTGGTGCCGGTCTGCTGCTCTCTTGGTCCCTCCCGTATAAATAATATCATTTCTGGAATGTTTCGGCTGAGAGATGTACTGGGTGTACTGTTCGCTAATCAATGATCTTGCATTTTTAAAGCTGTAAAAATAAGTCTTTCAGCCCTGTTTTGACAATGCAAATGCTATTAGCTACAGTCAAAATGCTGCGCAACAGCGCAAGGGCATCTCAGATTGTATACGGCCATTTTTTTTCAACGGCAGGCGCAAGGTAGGATGATTGTAGATGGGATTATATTACCTGTAGGTGAGGCATTATGTGTGATCACACTGGTGCCAATTAGTCTGTCTAAAACAAGATTATCTGATTATTTTAACAGGATTTGGCGCTCGTCCCAAGAAGAGACAGACCATCTGACAATTGAGAGGTTTGTGTAACTGCAGTGTGTTGTTGAGTGTACATTTGTGTGTGTGTTTGCTGTTTCACCAATCTAGGTAGTCTTGGTAATGCACAATGGCTACGCAGTAAAATGTGCAATGATAATTTCACAGTTCAATGCATGTTATCCGTATTGGACATTTTCTCCAAAATTCTCATCGTCTTGGTTCTCGAAGTTCGGTGGCAATGGAAACGGGAACGCATTCCGGGCTCTACCGATATTCCCGACAGAACCGGCCATGGATGGTTCCAGAACTGTGTTGTGCAATGGAAGAGAGTCAATAGCCTGCCCCTACTAGGCACTGCTTTCTTCTGCACTAGCCAATTAATGCCATTTAGTTTTAATATAGCTGCTTGCATTTTTATACTTAAATATTGTGAACTTTAAACTTATATTTGCGGAAATAGCACAAGTAAGAATTCCAGAGTTATTGCCATGGGGATATTTCTCATAAATGGCAACCAGTCAGATTTTCCAGCCAAGAAGCAGATCTATGTCTTTAAGATGAGAGAGAGGTCACTCGTGCTCCTTAACGCCTAAGCAATCGATGAGTCACAGAATTGAACGGAGCACTAGGTGATTAAACCCATGATTAATGACACCAAACAGAGAATGCCGGCTTTTCAGGTAGATGCTTGGTAGGTATTACACCCCTGAGTCTTCGGCCTTTATTACATGGAAACTGCAAACACATTGGGCCTCATTTATCATTCAGGCGTACGTTCAAATCTGATCGTAAAGTGAGCGTACGGCCATTTTTAGGGACATTTACGGATTTATCAAAATGAACGCGGATGTACGGCTGATCATAAAAAATGGCATGTCCAAGTCATTCCATTTATGAAAATATTTAAAGCAGTTAATGCATCTGGGCAATATTTTAAAATGCACTTTAACTACGTGTTGTGGCTGTAGACTTACGTTGTGTAGCCTAATTGTCAAAAATAGTATCTGAATAAGTTGATTTTTAATCACTATTAGTTTAGTTCAAATAAGTTCATAGTGTCTATATTTACTTAGATCATAGTTTTCTTTTATATCAGACACAAAGGTATGTTTTCTTACCTGACATGTTTCGACGGTAATACTTCCGTCTTCGTCAGAGGTGTCACTGGATGTTATGTGACGTGTCTT
>CM040403.1:128942827-129012827 GCA_022702515.1 Ilyophis sp. 1 JC-2022
CCTCCTGATTGCCCGGTCCATGGGTCTCCTGGCAACAACCGCTGCCACATTTCACAGACATGTTTGTTTATTTATTTATTTATTTCCCCCTGTTTCTAGAACGAGACAGGTCTCCGTGTGGGGTGTTCAATTATTCCGGTTTTCCGGAGGGGGTTCTTGTCACAGTGGGGCCCAGTCATTACCGCAGAATTACACCTCACCCACCTGTGCGCCCCGCGGTCCCGGTGACAGATTAGCACTCCTCGCCGCCCCGCCATGCACGGGTGGGAATCACTGCCGGTCAGCTAGCTGAATTACTCCCACCCACCCACCCTATTGACCTCTCCAAAAGACTGATGTTTACCATTCCCAGGAGGAAAAAAAAAAGTATTATATTGTATTCTGAATCAGTTTCCAGTTGGAAGAGAAAAAACTTGGTCACTGATCCAAATCTCAAGTGGAAAAGAGACCATGTAAAAAAAAGAGACTGTAAACGCATTTAGTGTTGGTGATTGCTGTTCTTCTCCCTCCATAGATACTGTTCCATAGAGTTTGATGACCATATCAATTTTGGCAGGACCATCTATTTGGCACCTTGTAGTGTAATTGGCCGCTTCCAATTATCTCGAGCTCATCGCTCTCCCGCGACATCTAGTGGCAATGTGGCATCTGTGTGAGTTCTGCCTGGTAACTAGCACTCTACCAAGTGTGTTAGGTTGCCTAGTAACGGTCAAAACAAGCCAGAGGAGGCTAAGGCTTAGTCTTCACCCTAAGAGATCATGGTGGATGTGCTAGCATTGGAGGATTCTTAAAAACAAACAACTAAATTGGGCTTTATCCAATCATTTCCTTTTTCATTAAAAAAACGGATCACACATTAGCATTCAACAGGATTTTCCCAGAGGGATATTCTACTTAGCTAATGGTCTTCTTTATGGACAACATGTTGGCAGAATCTATTTGCGCTAATTGCAAATAGCAGGTCAATGCTATTCCCACTAAAGCCAAATAGCAGGATGCCGCTAACCCTAACCCAACTAGTGTGATCCGCTAGGTAGATAATTCACCACGTATATTGAGACATAATATAATTTATAGTTACTTTTATAATTAGTTATTTCTCACTCACTCACACAGAAATTAGGCCAAAATAAAACTCAAAACGCTGGTAGGTGGAGTTACTGCTCGACAGAGCCACTGTACATGGGTAGGCGGAGTTATTATAAATAGTATGTGCCACGCAGCGCAACTATTTGCACTAAGTATGAATAGAAACTTCACAAAATGTTTTGGCTCACACTGGATTTATGGCATTATATATTTGGATTCACAAAATACTTCTGAAAAAGTGCCGCAAGCAACTCATTGTCAAACTAAAATCCATAAAGGAGTTAAAGGAGTTACATTTGCAGATGACACAAAACTCTGGGTTTCAGCAAACATTTTGGAAGATGCTAGAGTGCCTGTTATCAGGCAGGTACCTGACAGAGTCATTTAAATTAGAATCTGCTCAACCTGAACAGGACAGTGTGACAGTCCAGATGTAGATAATCCATCAAAGCAATACAAAAAAAAAAAGTAAATTGGATATTGTAAAATGTAAATCAAATGATGCTACATTCATGTTAAACAATGGTGGCACAGGGCATCATATAATGATAAGTATACATAAATAGAAAAAAAATCACAAAAACATGAAATAGAAAATACAAGTGGCAACAACAACGCTGCTTCAAGGTGCTTGTACGTTTCCAGTAAACACTTTAGACACTTTTGGGGGGTTTAGCGGCAGCGTTATTAGAAACAGTCAATTACTCTTTGTGAAGTGTGCTGGATATTGTATGCATTGCTATGCTCTGGTTGCCAGGATATTTACTAAAGCAATTATGCAAATGAACATGGTCAAATTTAAGAGCTAGGACTGCAGAAATGCCAGATGTTGGACGGATTTCACGATCAGGGGTGTAAGACGCTGGCGCAGTCGACGTATGCTAAGTAAAATGTGTATGTATGGGTACGGTCAAAAAATATTTAGAAATAGCAATGCTGCTTATGTTTCAGGCCAAATGAGGCATTATTCTTTCCAATTGTGTAGCTTTATTCATGTGTTTTCTAGATCCGT
This sequence comes from Ilyophis sp. 1 JC-2022, assembly GCA_022702515.1. Classification (NCBI taxonomy): domain Eukaryota; kingdom Metazoa; phylum Chordata; class Actinopteri; order Anguilliformes; family Synaphobranchidae; genus Ilyophis; species Ilyophis sp. 1 JC-2022. The sequence continues at coordinate 128,944,929 of CM040403.1, forward strand.
TCTTTATTCAGCCAACCTTTCATTAATCTATTGCTCATCTTGATTGTTGTCTTCGCAAGTAAATGGGCGTTCATTAAGCCAAAGGAAATGGGCTGCAGAGTGAAAGAAAAGCATACAAACCTGCAGACACTATGGCCCACCAGGACTGTAGTTTGAGACCCCCGGTTTAACTACAGCACAGGAACAGAGAACAATGCCGTTACCCAGCGTTAATGCTGACATCGTAGACCTGCAGAAAGAGGGGTGCCCCCGTTCTCTATCTCCGGTGTGTTTTCATCGATTCCCCCTTTGTGCTGCACTTCTGAGCTGAATAATCAAAACCTGGCAACCCGCAAACAGACCGACTGCCTGGGGGAGCCCGTAGCGGGCGGCCCTAATCAAGGCCAAGGTTGCCGTGGTGACCCTCCCACCCCCCCCAGTAGTCATGTCAACAGCTCCGACCAGCCGGGACCCTTGCTGATTGAGGAGGTGTTGGGGAGCAGGAGGGGAGGGACGTCTTTATTTGTACACATAACAACTTCCCCTCCCCGGAACTGACCGCTGGCTCCCGCCGGACCAAACAGGATTAATTAAGAGCCTGTGTCTGTACAGGCAGGTCAGCCCAGGAGCAGACCGCCGTGATTATGTGGAAAGGTGCAGGGGTCACCCAGTGGTAAACCGCTGCTTCTTAAGGCTGTTTGTTGGTGTGTAGCTCTCTATGGGCTTCCCAGTTAAACAGGAACAATGTACACACTGACACATACGGATTTGTATCAGTGTACTGAAGCTATTATTATTATTATTATTATTATTATTATTATTATTATTATTATTATTATTATCAGTAGTAGTAGAACTAGCACAGTATTTTAAAAAGTTTCATTATAGGCAATTAAAATGTCATGATGGTTTGGTCGGTGAGACATTAAAACAGGGGTGTCAAACTCCTGTCCTGGAGGGCCGCAGTGTCTGCAGGGTTTTGTGGCTTCCTTTCAATCAGCAGCCAATTACGGCCTTGAGAACAAAGTGTGCGGATTCTTTAACCAATCAATGACTTAAATGAATCACTGGTGCAGAAATACACAGACAAAAAACAATAAAAAGACAGCAGACACTGCAGCCCTCCAGGGCCGGGGTTTGACACCTCCGCTCTAGGGGAAGATACACTTACATTAATGCTGCAGCCATTCCAGCAAATGCCATCCACTTTGGCATCCTTCCTCTCTGGTGTTGATATGAATACTGAGAACACTCTCCGAGGGATTCACCACTGAATATCCCAGACTTAATAATCTAAGATGTGTCTTTTCCTTGCATCGCAGGTTAGCAGAGGTGGAAAGTCCAGGGGGTCATAAAGTAAAAGTCCTGCCATGTTTTTCTTCCACCCATGAACTCAGCCAATTTCACTACTTAGTTCTACCTCCTGGCTGAAAAGCCTTCTCATTTGCAAATCCAGGTGATTGAAACAAAATACTGGGGAGGACTTTTTTTTTCTGAACCTGGGTTTTTCACCTCTGCAGGTTAGTATGCATACTTGCGGAGAAGTGAGGAAATGCCTTCAGAAAAGAGAGATTTGGGCTGCTGGGCTGCTGTGCTGCTGGGTGGCTCATTCAGTTAAAGCACCGCACTGTGGTGCATGGACAAGCCCCAAGGTCTCACGGATTGAATCTGGATCTAATTGTTGATTATGTCACCCCGGGTATGGGAGAGTTGAGCCGGTTAGGGGTCGGCATTCTTCACTATCTAGTGAACCCTGCAGGCTGATCGGGTGACAGTGGATTTCATGTCAAAAAAAAAAAAACGAACTTCTCCTTTAAGTGAAGAATTGATAAAACAAAAAACTTGTAACCAAAAGGTTGCAGGTTCGATTCCCAGGTAGGACACTGCCGTTGTACCCTTGAGCAAGGTACTTAAACTGAATTGCTTCAGTATATATCCAGCTGTATGAACGAATAAATGTAATAAGAAGTTGTGTAAGTCGCTCTGGATAAGAGCGTCTGCTAAATGCCTATAATGCAATGTAATGATTGTGAGAAAGGTAATTGAAGAGTGTTTTTCCAAAAACTCACTCAACCCACTTTTACCAATTCTGAGAAAATCAACACGTTTTATACTTAAATCACTGATAATAATATAGTGTAAAAGTAAAACAGCAAATACATAACCATTTATCAGAAAAACATTATATCCACCTTGGAAATATGGTTTATAAAAACTGGGCTTAGTGAGGTTGTAAAAACACTCTTGTTTTCCAGTGCAAAGGGACAGCAGGTGTTATAGCTGTAGTTCAAGCATGGCTGCATTGACCTGGCCGACTCTCATACCAAGGCAGACAATGTGATTACAAACAGTTTGCGTTTCCAAATGGACAAAACGTTTTCTACTCAAAGATCCCTCTTCCAGATGTCTGAACAAAACATTATAAAACTTATTGGCTTCCCTATCATCCACGAGATATAAGAGACATTAATTTCCTTTCTGGTTCTGCACCTTCTGGCAGGTCAGTGTGCGTTTCCCAGTGTACTATCTTTCCTCCTAAACATACTTGTGATGGTACTCAGGGTTATCGCCATGCAAGATTACTTTTTATAGCAGCAGCAAAGATTTTGTGAATGTGTTCATTTGCATAATTACTTCTAGCAACTTCTCTGGGGCAAAGCGTGACATTTATCCTATGCATATTTTTACAATGCTTATGGTCATTTACAATCTCAGTAAAGTTCCCCATTGGGGGCCACTTCTATTTAAGTAATGCGTTTACTTAATTATGTATGAACCGTAACAACATTTGTATTGTTTATGTATTGGTAGTTAAACATGATTTTACTTTTATGATTATCAAATGTAATCATAAATCCATAGACCCCCTGTTACTGAAATCACGGTCTTTGAGGGCTGAGAACTGCTGGTTTTCCACCCTGCCTTTACCTGGGCGTCAGGTGTGAAGACAGTCTGGCCAATCATTAGCAGTACTTGTTCAGTTAATTACCTGAGAGAAAAAAAAAAACAGGACCGGATATGGATTTGAGGGCGAGAGTTAAATACCCATGCCGCAGATGCAAAAATAGAGCATTGCATTTTGGGTTTTGTAGGCCCGAGAAATGTTGTGAAACCATGAACAAATTTTAGATGACACTGGTTATTTGTCATCTAAACTATTTATTTCTCAGATGACACTGGTTATTTATTAAGGCCTTTTCAATATGAATATTTCACCATTGTGATAGCGATTGAGTAGTATAAGAGCAGTATAAAAAATCTCAAGAGCTTTTGACTTTGCCAAATGTAGTCTTGAGTATTTCCTCTGCATGGGACACCTTAATGGTTCCTACATCCATGCTGGAGGAGGGATATTTTATGTGCTCGCACCACCACAAAATGTTTTGTCATTAATTTAGCTTTATTACCCTGTATTTCACATCAACATCTTTCCAGGTCAACAAATTCCCACTTGATAAACATCAATAATTTATAGGTATGCAGAATTTGTATGACAGTACTTTATTTATAAAGGCTATTATTATTTTATGTTTTTCTTTTTTTCTGAACAATCTTTCCATGAAACTAAAAATTTATGACAGCATTATCAATGTTCAGTGTAATTACCAAATTGTCTCGTCAAATTTAGCAATCCCAATGAGTTATTTACTAATAACGCAAAGGGTAATTTTCATTAAACTGATGTAATTATGAAAGGGACACAAATACCGTTATTACTGTTGCATGTAATTACCCCCTTATGTTTGCCTATTTCACTAGATAGTTACATTTGTAATTAATATGAAATGCCCTAGCACCCTGCGCCAAATGCTTTCTGGCATATTTACAAACAAGCCCTGTCTGATTTCCATTCAGGTACCTGGGAAAATACATGTGGGGTGGTTTCATAATTCATAGGCATGTTTCAAATAAATAAATAAATAGCAATAAATCAATTTATGAATACATTATTAATTTATTGCATTTGTGTGATTAGATTTGTAATTTCTATGTTATTTTGCACATTCACTTCACAACTCTACTGAATGTATAGAAAGTAATTTGATTACACATGTATATTGTATACTTGTATACTTTTTAAATCATAGCAAATCCATTATAAGTGACCTGGGGATATTTCACTAAGCAGGATTACTTCTAGTATAAAATGTATTCTTCTTCTTCTTCTTCTTCTTCTTCTTCTTCTTCTTCTTCTTCTTCTTCTTCTTCTTCCACTTCTTCATCTTTCATCTTCTTCTTTCTCTTTTTTCCTTCTTTCTCTTCTTCATCCTCTCTTTTTCTTCTTATTTTTTTCTCTTCTTCTTTTTCTTCTTCCTCTTTCTTCTTCTTTTTCTTCTTTCTCTTATTTTTTTTATTTTTCTTCTTTCTCTTCTTCTTCTTCCTCTTTTTATTCCTCTTTCTTCTTCTTCCTCTTCTTCTTCTTCTTCTTATTATTCTTCTTACTCTTCTTTTTCTTCTTCTTCTGTGGCCACTGCATTCTGCTCTTCTGTAGAAATGAACACAAGAAGAAGAAAAACAAGCATCTCTGTAACTTCCATTTGAAGTATCAGGTCAGCAAAAATCGCCCATTTCCCATCTTTTTTTTTTTTCATAATATGAGCTACCATTCTGTGTTTTCTTCCATTTTTCTCATCTCTCTCTCTCTCACTCTCTCTCTCTCTCTCTTTCTCTCTCTCTCTCTCTCTCTGTATCTCACTGCTTGTAACATTATACAAGCTGTATGTGATGTGATACGTTACTTCACGTGTTTAAAGAGTTTTTTTAGTTACCTATATGACAATGATATAGCCCTGATCCTAAACATTGCACAGATTCTTACTGGTAAAACTATTGTAAAGGCTGTGATAAAATATTTCTGGTTACTATCATGGTGCACTCCATCACTGCAGACAACGCCCACAGACACACACACACACACACACACACACACACACACACACACACACACACACTCTCTCTCTTTCTTTTGCTCTCTCTCTCTCACACACACACACACACACAAACACGAGCAAGAGGTAAATCGAGAGACAGACACATAAGAAAATGTGTCCATTTCCCTTAACTGCAGTGAATCATTAATATGCATTACTTTGTGTAAGTGTAGAATTACTCACCTTTTTAAAAGAAAACAGTCCCATGAAGATTCTCCGGAAAATAACCCTCTTCACTTCCTCAATGTCACATGACCGCATCAAATATGAATGAGGAGGGCATGGGCTCTGCGTGAATAATGGCGGAGGTGCTGAGGAACGAGGGGAGGGGAGGGGGGGTGGAATTATGTGGGCGTAAACGACAACGTTAAAGGGTACTGTCACGCTTCACGGGAGGCACATTGCCTTTTTCCGGAACCCTTCTTCTGATCGTAAAACCCCCAGGTGTCACAAGTCACATATTTGTTCGCTCGCGTTTTCCGCACAACTGAGGCCATGGATCGGTAACACCTTCCTCCCCGTGAGACAGCTCCACCCTCGCGCCATGCATATTAATGGAAGCACATCTAAGATAGGGGCGGGTGATCACTTTGTAAGGTCAAAGCTTGCCGGCACATCCCTGCAGCACACAGTCGAGCAACTGTAAGGATCCAAATATAATTCATATTATAAGTTTTTAAATTTTTTTGCTGTTTGTGAAGTACCTTTATAAAGTTGTTAATAACTATGTACTGTTCGTATATTTTCTGGAAATAACCATTCAAGTATGTTCATATTCGTACATACTCGTAAACTACATTAACAAACAAATTGCATTAATTGTGTTAAGACTTGAGCGTATGAAGCCTCTTACCAATTCCTAACATATATTTAATTGCTGGATAGTTTCATAGTCAGCCACGTGCAGCTTAGCAGTAGATCTCCCCATAAGAATAACCGAGTGGAGATTATAAAGCCATGACATGCATAGGGCAGTATAGGCAAAAACCAGGACTAGATCCATATGTCAGTCTGTCTTTTTTTAAATTCCAAAAGCTTTGTAGCTTAACTGAGACTAATTTCCACTATCCTGATGCTTAACGTTAGTCCAGTGGGTCACCAGGGTACAATCAAAGCTATTGAGGGAAGGCAGGCTGCCGATTTCAGCTCTCAAATGCAATATAGTGGATGGATTGGGTTATGCCTCTCAAAAAACGAGAGTTGGGTTATGCCTTCTCATACACTGTATCTTCAAAAAGAGATCCACCATGCTTTAACTTGCCTTTTTTATAAAACTTTCTGTAACACTACAACAAAGCCTTTGGCGGTTAGATGCAGCAAAATGCAACGCGAACCATGATCAGCGATTTAAAGTCGGAACATCAGTGCATGTCCATATTGTGAAACTGACATTTTCTTTTGTTTGGTTCAAACAGGCCAATGCCAGACCACGCTGGGTTTTTAATGCACAGGGTTTATGTTTATAGCTAACGTTATCGCATCAGCTGGTGTGTTTGCATAGGCGGAGGGTGTGTAAGGCTGGGGAAGGCAATGCCTAATGTTGGCTATTAAATATAAATACAAATGCTTGCGATAGAGGATTCGAGGTCGAGTTAGCTCACTCAATCCACTAGGCTACTGCTTACTGCGGAGGAGGTAACTAAACTGGTCGGCAGCGTGTAGCCGATTTCTGCATGGTTACCACCTGTACTTGTACTAACGTTAGTTGTTTAGTTGGCAATTATCAACGCATTATCCTGTCAGTGAAGTGGCAGTCAAGGTGAAGGATAATCACGGACTCACGTAGCATTTCTGCACACTGTCACTCTGTTAATGTCAATTAAAAATGTAATAAATTATGTGTATGTTGGCTGCCACGCCAATAAGAATGCATTGCATTGTCTGGTCGGGTTCAGTGGGTCAGGCCAGGCGAATACTAATGTTACACAAATCCCGAACAAACCTAGAACCTAAAATTCCTAGGTACCAACTTTTACCACTAGGTGCTGCTATAACAATAACGTTAGCCACAGTTAAGTGTAGCCTACACTTGCAAGGCTAAGAGACACAGACCATTAGAATAGTTATTTTTTTTATTTTGGTGAGCTAATTATAATTATAATAATATATTACTGACTATATAGATATAGAAAACAATCTTTTATCAACGTGTCATATAAAAAAAAACACACAAAAAACTGTTGTTATATAAAATCTCGCACAGAATTAGCCTATGTTATAGACTTGTTGCTTGTCATTTTCGTGGATGCTTTTATGTCTCCCGAATCGCCCCGATACACGACTAGGCTACTTTTCTACCAAAACCTACATGGGCTCATGTTCTCAAAAAACTGCATTTATGGTGAAATTAATGCAAAAAATTGCAGTCGCACGAAGGTAACCTAGGTAACCCTAACCTAGCCTTACCCTGCAGTTGGGTAACCTTCTGCCTATGTGTGTTTGTTCACTTGTTGCTGGCTTGCTATCTTGGTTTATCTGTGGAGCAGCCCATCTGTGTTCTCCTGTTTATCTGTTACTCGAGGGTGGAGCAGCCCATCTGTGTTCTCCTGTTTATCTGTTACTCGAGGGTGGAGCAGCCCATCTGTGTTCTCCTGTTTATCTGTTACTCAAGGGTGGAGCAGCCCATCTGTGTCCTCCTGTTTATCTGTTACTCAAGGGTGGAGCAGCCCATCTGTGTTCTCCTGTTTATCTGTTACTCGAGGGTGGAGCAGCCCATCTGTGTTCTCCTGTTTATCTGTTACTCGAGGGTGGAGCAGCCCATCTGTGTTCTCCTGTTTATCTGTTACTCAAGGGTGGAGCAGCCCATCTGTGTTCTCCTGTTTATCTGTTACTCAAGGGTGGAGCAGCCCATCTGTGTTCTCCTGTTTATCTGTTACTCAAGGGTGGAGCAGCCCATCTGTGTCCTCCTGTTTATCTGTTACTCAAGGGTGGAGCAGCCCATCTGTGTCCTCCTGTTTATCTGTTACTCAAGGGTGGAGCAGCCCATCTGTGTCCTCCTGTTTATCTGTTACTCAAGGGTGGAGCAGCCCATCTGTGTTCTCCTGTTTATCTGTTACTCAAGGGTGGAGCAGCCCATCTGTGTTCTCCTGTTTATCTGTAACTCAAGGGTGGAGCAGCCCATCTGTGTTCTCCTGTGTGCCCAGTTGTTCCACTAGCACAGGGCACAGAGCTAAATGCACAGAGAAAAAAGCACAGAGCAAACCGCATAGCGCACAGAGCACAGCTTACAAGCAAGATCACAGTTTACAGAGCACAAAGCAAAATGCACAGAGCACCACACACTGCACACTCTCTGAATTTGAATATATGTCAAATAAATTAATAAAATAAATAGCACTTTAAAATAAAGTGTGTTTCTGACATCAAATATGAAAATGTCATCAGTGGGGTTATGGACATATTAGGCAAGACCAGAACAACATATGCCTTCATTTTTAAATTAATTTTAAACATTTTTTTCACAAACAAACATGACTCTTTATCTGCGCAGGTAATTTCTCCTGTGAAATGTATTCTGTGTGTCGAGGTTGTTTGTCGCAGTTTGAGTGAACTCTATGGAGTCTCTGGCCTCAAATGTCCCCAGGTAGCCGCTGTGATTGCAGTCCTTGATATGGCTAACAAATCACACCGTAGCTTTCTGGTGAAGCTTTGGAAAGCCTTCAGTATGATGCTCAAATCAAATCAGCGGCGAAGAGTCCTGCTGGATAACAGGCCTGTCGCTCCACTGAAAGCCTGAATGAATCCACACAGTGCACACACTCTGTTTTACTGACGTTCTGTTGTGATAAAACTTCCCCATGCGCCGGGGAACATTGGAAAAAATCTGAATAATTTGACACAATTGTGAATGTGAGTGAACACAATGTCAGGAATAAAATTGAAGATTTATTATATGTAATATTAATTTACCTAAACTTTTATTCTCATTAAAGATATATGCTCCCTGTCAAATAAAACTGACATTCATTCGTTCTCTCTTTTTTTTTTTTTTTGGTTTTCCATAAACTCCTTTGTTACACTTTCAACCGGTGTCTCCAGGAAGGACATGGAAATACTGTGGGTCTTGAATTGGGTCTTATGGCGGTGAATTGGGTATAACCACTGCATGCCAAAAGGCTCAAAAACATTGACCTATAATAAAATGATAAAATAAAGAACTTAATATTTAACAAGCACTTGAACATATCTATATTAACAGCCTCGCGTGGACGTGTTACGATGGATTTATCAAGCTCATACCCGGGCCAATCAGCGAGAAGCAGACACAAGAGATCCAATTAAGAAACGCAATGTTAGCATGGGGTCACAGCTCTGGGCTTGACCCGGCTGCTTTGATAAATGTTTAAAGCCTGCCCCCTGACATTTGAGGGGGGGGGGGGGGGGGGGGGGGCATCGGCATTGCACAGGAACAACACTGTACAAGGTGATTAATCACCAAGGAAAAGCTGATCTGTGTTTAATTAACAGTGAGATCCACCACAGAAGGGCTGCTGATGGAAATTCCCGGGCCCGGGATGAAATTATAATATTATATTATTCCCGGGCACTAGGAGAATAATATGTATGACAGATTCACAGACCATTCTCTTTCTCCCTGCCCCCCCCCCCCCATCCCAAGGCAGATCAGCACCACAGTACATTTTTTAATTTGTTTCTAGCAGGGAGCTTCTGTAACACAAGCACTACAGATCCTCCATGAACATAAACAAAATAAATAAATGTGAGTGTGTGCATGCGTGCACATGAGAGTAAATAAATGGATGGACAAGTATGGGTGCTTTCAGTGCTGTATCTGCCATTAATTCTATAATTAACAAAAGTGATTCTTGATTTGTCCTCAATTATCCTGTGGAGATCTGATTAGAGCCAGACCTTTGTCTTCATGAAAGGGTGCACAAATTGGACATTGATGTTAAAAAGATCTGCTCTACAAATACTGAACTTGCCTTTCATTAGATATTTTTTTTAACACACACGCGTGCACACACACACACACACACACACACACAATGAGTTGAGTAATCTCTCACTTCACTGTCATAAAATCGTTTGAATGAGAGGATCTCTGGCTCTTTGTGAGAGCAAATCTTACCCAGTTAATGAAAACAGATCAATTCAAACGTAGTTAGCATCTTTAAAAGCAACGCCTATTTACAGTATATACTAAAACTGTGAAAGCAAGAGTTCCTGGATGCGTCGGACCCTAAGAGCCGAGTGTCGTTCAATAGAGTGATTTTATTAAACCCTGTGCTGAGAGATTTACGACCCACACAACTTCAGAAGACAGAAGTCTCAGGTCGACCAAAACCACAACCAATAACCTGCATTAGTACCTGAGCCCGGATCCATCGCATTGACGACGGTAATCCTACCTATTAATGTACGGCCTTCCGCTGTCCGGCTTTGCTTTCAAACGATGCCGGGGCCCTGCCTTCTCAACGCGACCCCACCCTCAGACAGACCCAAATCAGCTCTGGGACGTGGCCTATTTTACGCTTAAATTTATTACCACCGCCTCCCGCCACCCCGGCCTATTTCTTTATCGCCTAATACGTCTTACGCAGGTCGACTTATCACATCCTAATGATCACTCGTGTCTCTTTATTCTGGCAACGGGTTTAAAAACGCTGTTTTAAATAAATATATTCCTGGAAGCGTGTGCAAACGCCCCCCCTCCCCCCGAAGCACTTGGTATGGGGGTTAGGTTACATGGCGGGCCCGGTAACTCCATCACCCCTCCATCGGAAAACGGGGGGCGCGAATGTGCGTTTGGGAGACTGGCTGTGACACCTGTCTCTTGTCGCGTTGCGCGGGCATCTGGTGGAGCAGAAGGGGGCTGATATTAAGAGGAGCCCAATCCCGCTCGCTCCGCCGACCCCGGAAAGCCGCGCCAAATTATTTACAATCAAAGCGCCGCGTCTCGGCCGCTTAGCATTCCGAACGGGAGCCGCGCGTCGGGAAGAAGCTGAATGTCAATGGGATACATACTGTAGAGTGATTTTCACCGGGAAAGAGCCAGAAATATTGAAAATATGCTTAGAGAATGTAATTAGGGCCAGCTGGGGGGCGGAGTAAAAACAGTCAGACATCCCAAATGCACATTCAAGGACATGGCGGCACCTGCTAGAACTTCATTTCTGTTGTCTTTCCTTTTCCCTTATCATTTTTTTTGTTTATTTGTTGATTTATTTGTTTGTTTGTTTTTGCACAGGTGTAGAATCAGGTGCATGTGTGAGCCCTGTTCGTGAGGTGGTGAAATGGATGCCGACGAGCAGTGTTGGACAAGATTCCAGCTCATTGCACATCAATGAGAAAATGCTAATTTAACGATGTGTTATGAAAGTCTGAGTCCAATTTAATATCTGCACTGTGCACCTTTTTTTAATCATTAAAATTTGACATGGCTCTTGGGTGGTTTGTCCACCTAAAGTGCTGTTCCTTAGTGCAGTGTTGGGAGGTGATTGGCCAAACTATGTCCCCAACGGGGATCTGGACACCGAACTTACAGTCGGACATCACTGACCACTGTCTGCCCACTGTCGGAATATGGCTTTTTAGCGGAGGTTGAATTGTGGCAGTTGATATGAGAATCAGAAGATCAGATTTGAAAATAAAGCATGACAGTTGGTGAGCGGTCTTAGCGCTAGTGGACCGCTGTAGTGCCGGTGCAGTCAAATGCTAGTGTGCTAACAGCTAGCTCTGACAGGACTCTGATAGATGAGAAGTACTCTGTCTTGCCGCCAAAATAGCGACTCCGGCCTATTTTTGTAAGGGCGTTGTAGCGGTACAACGATGAGCCAAACGCGATGAAAGAAAAGAAAGAATGAAAAAACCTCCCAGCCGTAGCCGAAACCAAAAGCACCCTTGTAAACCGGGATAGCCACGTAAACACGGGCGATACTAATACCGATAGCCAGAAGAACAGCAAAAACAAAGGCACCCTCGGAACGTGACTATAACGCCCGATAACTGGTGAAACAAATGAAAATAAAATAACGCTCACGCCCTCTAACAACAAAGAGAGCAGGAGTAGAAACGTAGAAGTGAAAAGAGGGAAAAACCTAAACTAATTTCCCTGAGCTTCTAGTAGTTATCTGGGTATAGCTCCACTATGCGAATAAAGAATAACAATCTTTTAAGTGCGAGCAGAGGAAACAAACAACAACCGTACATACGTGAAGGCACGAAATGATAAAGAAGCACCAGGAAGCGGAACTCAGGGGTTTAAATACCTCCTGACGCGGGCGACAGGTGAACCAGATAATCACCTGGGCGAAAGGAAAATCCCGCAAGGGAATGCGGAGAAAAAATCTGATAGACAGAAAAAAGACGAGGCGTGGAATTAGAGGAAGGGAAGGAAAAACCATGAAAATTTTTTGGTGGTGCTTTCCTGCGGTCTGCTGCACCAGCCGCATGGGATGGACTCTTTATGGGATGGACCCGGTTACTTCAGGCTGACTGCCGGGGGCCTGTTTACTGCACTTGTGTGTTACAATGAGAAAAAATTACATCAACTGAAGCCCCGCTCTCCCTGGTCAGGGCTGCAACCAATCAACGCTGTGGAGCATCTGGTCACTATCTGCAATGGATTGGCAGGATTTGACACTAGACCAGGCACGTAGTAACTACAATGGAAGACCAGTGTCTTCGCAACATTAACTAAATACTAACCACTTGTCACACAATTGCTTTGGCATTAGTGCCACTGAAAAGTAATCTATTTGACCCCTGTGGCTATTAGAGAGGTTATTAGTTCTCGCACACAGAAAATTAAACAATGCTACGAGTTTGATAATTGAAGACATTGCTTTAGATGCACTTTGCACATTTTCTGTCGAAGGCTCGCTTGCTTAACTCGCTTGCTTAAATGTTTTGGGAGAAGCAGAGGATGCACTCTTCTTTTAGGAAATGAACGAACACCTTCGAGTACAAATGCGTCCATGAAATTCCCCGTTGCTTAACGAGGTCTTCAGGCCCAAGAGCACGAACCACACAAGCAACCACACGAGTGTGGAGTCGGTGAAACAGTGTGCGAGTATGTGTGTGTGTGTGTGTGGGGGTGGGGGGGGTTGACCCCGGGAGATTTCTGCCCTCGCTATAAATCGGGTACACCTGAACTCTCTCTCCATACGAGCATGATGCCAGCAGGCTGGGATAGGTCGAGAGGGCGCGCCATGGCAACCAAGGAGCCATGGCTGCACGGTAACAATTCACCCTTAATAAATGGCACAGCGGCGTTGGGGAAGAGTTATAAAGCCAATTAGAACGGCAAAAACATGGCCCGTGTCGTTATTCACCTGCACAAGGTGCTGTAAGGTTTTAGAACACAAGGCCGGTGTGAAATGTGAGGAGCTATTTTAGCACCAGGCAGTGTTTATGATCAAGGTGACAATAAATAAAAAGCCAGAAAAACAGTCCTGCTATAGTGGATCCAGTCCATCAATATACACGGCGGTCATACCATGGACTAATGAGTGCATAAAAACATTTATTTTTATTAAGACTAATATCACATGATAAGCGCATAAGTGAAATAGATCAAAACATTCTGGTGAAAGGTGTGTGTTTGTGTGTGTGTGTGTGTGTGTGTGTGTGTGCGTGTACAGTATGTATGTATGTATGTATGTATGTATGTATGTATGTTCAGTCTTAGTCTTAGGTTGTTTACTCATTGGCTACAGTAATGTTTTTGTCCAACAGTATTTACAGGTACCTAAACCTTAATTGTTAAATGGATGATTATTGATACGCATTACTATGTTAAATAGCCTATGCATTCATAACAGAAATTTGGGTGGGAGGGATTTCATATCCACCACTTCGGAATACAAGAGTGATTATTCTGACGAATCAGGTGGCTGCAATCTCTGACTTGCGTATGGCTGTTACTGATTGGTCAGGGGGCTACAAACTCCTTCAGCACAATGGTTGCACATCTCAGAATGAAAAAAGAGGACATCACAATGGACAAATGTGTGCTTTTGATAGAACAGGTGAGCTCAGAAAAGGGGTATGACTGACAGTGTTACAGCGATAGAACAGGTGAGCTCAGCAAAGGAGTATGACTGACAGTATTACAGCGATAGAACAGGTGAGCTCAGAAAAGGGGTATGACTGACAGTATTACAGTGATAGAACAGGTGAGCTCAGCAAAGGGGTATGACTGACAGTATTACAGCGATAGAACAGGTGAGCTCAGCAAAGGGGTATGACTGACAGCATTACAGCGATAGAACAGGTGAGCTCAGCAAAGGGGTATGACTGACAGTATTACAGCGATAGAACAGGTGAGCTCAGCAAAGGGGTATGACAGACAGTATTACAGCAATAGGACAGGTGAGCTCAGCAAAGGGGTATGTCTGACAGTATTACAGCGATAGAACAGGTGAGCTCAGCAAAGAGGTATGACTGACAGTATTACAGCGATAGAACAGGTGAGCTCAGCAAAGGGGTATGACTGACAGTATTACAGCGATAGAACAGGTGAGCTCAGCAAAGGGGTATGACTGACAGTATTACAGCGATAGAACAGGTGAGCTCAGCAAAGGGGTATGACTGACAGCATTACAGCGATAGAACAGGTGAGCTCAGCAAAGGGGTATGACTGACAGTATTACAGCGATAGAACAGGTGAGCTCAGCAAAGGGGTATGACTGACAGTATTACAGCGATAGGACAGGTGAGCTCAGCAAAGGGGTATGACTGACAGTATTACAGCGATAGAACAGGTGAGCTCAGCAAAGGGGTATGACTGACAGTATTACAGCGATATAACAGGTGAGCTCAGCAAAGGGGTATGACTGACAGTATTACAGCGATAGAACAGGTGAGCTCAGCAAAGGGGTATGACTGACAGCATTACAGCGATAGAACAGGTGAGCTCAGCAAAGGGGTATGACTGACAGTATTACAGCGATAGAACAGGTGAGCTCAGCAAAGGGGTATGACTGACAGTATTACAGCGATAGAACAGGTGAGCTCAGCAAAGGGGTATGACTGACAGTATTACAGCGATAGAACAGGTGAGCTCAGCAAAGGGGTATGACTGACAGCATTACAGCGCTAGAACAGGTGAGCTCAGCAAAGAGGTATGACTGACAGCATTACAGCGATAGAACAGGTGAGCTCAGCAAAGGGGTATGACTGACAGCATTACAGCGATAGAACAGGTGAGCTCAGCAAAGAGGTATGACTGACAGCATTACAGCGCTAGAACAGGTGAGCTCAGCAAAGGGGTAGGACTGACAGCATTACAGCGCTAGAACAGGTGAGCTCAGCAAAGGGGTATGACTGACAGGATTACAGCGATAGGACAGGTGAGCTCAGCAAAGAGGTATGACTGACAGTATTACAGCGATAGAACAGGTGAGCTCAGCAAAGAGGTATGACTGACAGCATTACAGCGCTAGAACAGGTGAGCTCAGCAAAGGGGTATGACTGACAGTATTACAGCGATAGAACAGGTGAGCTCAGCAAAGAGGTATGACTGACAGCATTACAGCGCTAGAACAGGTGAGCTCAGCAAAGGGGTATGACTGACAGTATTACAGCGATAGAACAGGTGAGCTCAGCAAAGGGGTATGACTGACAGTATTACAGCGATAGAACAGGTGAGCTCAGCAAAGGGGTATGACTGACAGCATTACAGCGCTAGAACAGGTGAGCTCAGCAAAGAGGTATGACTGACAGTATTACAGCGATAGAACAGGTGAGCTCAGCAAAGGGGTATGACTGACAGCATTACAGCGATAGGACAGGTGAGCTCAGCAAAGGAGTATGACTGACAGCATTACAGCGATAGAACAGGTGAGCTCAGCAAAGGGGTATGACTGACAGTATTACAGCGATAGAACAGGTGAGCTCAGCAAAGGGGTATGACTGACAGTATTACAGCGATATAACAGGTGAGCTCAGCAAAGGGGTATGACTGACAGTATTACAGCGATAGAACAGGTGAGCTCAGCAAAGGGGTATGACTGACAGCATTACAGCGATAGAACAGGTGAGCTCAGCAAAGGGGTATGACTGACAGTATTACAGCGATAGAACAGGTGAGCTCAGCAAAGGGGTATGACTGACAGTATTACAGCGATAGAACAGGTGAGCTCAGCAAAGGGGTATGACTGACAGTATTACAGCGATAGAACAGGTGAGCTCAGCAAAGGGGTATGACTGACAGCATTACAGCGCTAGAACAGGTGAGCTCAGCAAAGAGGTATGACTGACAGCATTACAGCGATAGAACAGGTGAGCTCAGCAAAGGGGTATGACTGACAGCATTACAGCGATAGAACAGGTGAGCTCAGCAAAGAGGTATGACTGACAGCATTACAGCGCTAGAACAGGTGAGCTCAGCAAAGGGGTATGACTGACAGCATTACAGCGCTAGAACAGGTGAGCTCAGCAAAGGGGTATGACTGACAGAATTACAGCGATAGGACAGGTGAGCTCAGCAAAGAGGTATGACTGACAGTATTACAGCGATAGAACAGGTGAGCTCAGCAAAGAGGTATGACTGACAGCATTACAGCGCTAGAACAGGTGAGCTCAGCAAAGGGGTATGACTGACAGTATTACAGCGATAGAACAGGTGAGCTCAGCAAAGAGGTATGACTGACAGCATTACAGCGCTAGAACAGGTGAGCTCAGCAAAGGGGTATGACTGACAGTATTACAGCGATAGAACAGGTGAGCTCAGCAAAGGGGTATGACTGACAGTATTACAGCGATAGAACAGGTGAGCTCAGCAAAGGGGTATGACTGACAGCATTACAGCGCTAGAACAGGTGAGCTCAGCAAAGAGGTATGACTGACAGTATTACAGCGATAGAACAGGTGAGCTCAGCAAAGGGGTATGACTGACAGCATTACAGCGATAGGACAGGTGAGCTCAGCAAAGGAGTATGACTGACAGCATTACAGCGATAGAACAGGTGAGCTCAGCAAAGGGGTATGACTGACAGTATTACAGCGATAGAACAGGTGAGCTCAGCAAAGAGGTATGACTGACAGCATTACAGCGCTAGAACAGGTGAGCTCAGCAAAGAGGTATGACTGACAGTATTACAGCGATAGAACAGGTGAGCTCAGCAAAGGGGTATGACTGACAGCATTACAGCGATAGAACAGGTGAGCTCAGCAAAGGGGTATGACTGACAGTATTACAGCGATAGAACAGGTGAGCTCAGCAAAGAGGTATGACTGACAGCATTACAGCGCTAGAACAGGTGAGCTCAGCAAAGAGGTATGACTGACAGTATTACAGCGATAGAACAGGTGAGCTCAGCAAAGGGGTATGACTGACAGCATTACAGCGCTAGAACAGGTGAGCTCAGCAAAGGGGTATGACTGACAGAATTACAGCGATAGGACAGGTGAGCTCAGCAAAGAGGTATGACTGACAGTATTACAGCGATAGAACAGGTGAGCTCAGCAAAGGGGTATGACTGACAGCATTACAGCGATAGAACAGGTGAGCTCAGCAAAGAGGTATGACTGACAGCATTACAGCGCTAGAACAGGTGAGCTCAGCAAAGAGGTATGACTGACAGTATTACAGCGATAGAACAGGTGAGCTCAGCAAAGGGGTATGACTGACAGCATTACAGCGATAGAACAGGTGAGCTCAGCAAAGGGGTATGACTGACAGTATTACAGCGATAGAACAGGTGAGCTCAGCAAAGAGGTATGACTGACAGCATTACAGCGCTAGAACAGGTGAGCTCAGCAAAGAGGTATGACTGACAGTATTACAGCGATAGAACAGGTGAGCTCAGCAAAGAGGTATGACTGACAGCATTACAGCGCTAGAACAGGTGAGCTCAGCAAAGAGGTATGACTGACAGTATTACAGCGATAGAACAGGTGAGCTCAGCAAAGGGGTATGACTGACAGCATTACAGCGATAGAACAGGTGAGCTCAGCAAAGGGGTATGACTGACAGTATTACAGCGATAGAACAGGTGAGCTCAGCAAAGAGGTATGACTGACAGTATTACAGCGATAGAACAGGTGAGCTCAGCAAAGGGGTATGACTGACAGTATTACAGCGATAGAACAGGTGAGCTCAGCAAAGGGGTATGACTGACAGCATTACAGCGATAGAACAGGTGAGCTCAGCAAAGAGGTATGACTGACAGCATTACAGCGCTAGAACAGGTGAGCTCAGCAAAGAGGTATGACTGACAGTATTACAGCGATAGAACAGGTGAGCTCAGCAAAGGGGTATGACTGACAGCATTACAGCGATAGAACAGGTGAGCTCAGCAAAGAGGTATGACTGACAGCATTACAGCGCTAGAACAGGTGAGCTCAGCAAAGGGGTATGACTGACAGCATTACAGCGCTAGAACAGGTGAGCTCAGCAAAGGGGTATGACTGACAGAATTACAGCGATAGGACAGGTGAGCTCAGCAAAGAGGTATGACTGACAGTATTACAGCGATAGAACAGGTGAGCTCAGCAAAGGGGTATGACTGACAGCATTACAGCGATAGAACAGGTGAGCTCAGCAAAGAGGTATGACTGACAGCATTACAGCGCTAGAACAGGTGAGCTCAGCAAAGAGGTATGACTGACAGTATTACAGCGATAGAACAGGTGAGCTCAGCAAAGGGGTATGACTGACAGCATTACAGCGATAGAACAGGTGAGCTCAGCAAAGGGGTATGACTGACAGTATTACAGCGATAGAACAGGTGAGCTCAGCAAAGAGGTATGACTGACAGCATTACAGCGCTAGAACAGGTGAGCTCAGCAAAGAGGTATGACTGACAGTATTACAGCGATAGAACAGGTGAGCTCAGCAAAGGGGTATGACTGACAGCATTACAGCGATAGAACAGGTGAGCTCAGCAAAGGGGTATGACTGACAGTATTACAGCGAAAGAACAGGTGAGCTCAGCAAAGAGGTATGACTGACAGCATTACAGCGCTAGAACAGGTGAGCTCAGCAAAGAGGTATGACTGACAGTATTACAGCGATAGAACAGGTGAGCTCAGCAATGGGGTATGACTGACAGTATTACAGCGATAGAACAGGTGAGCTCAGCAAAGGGGTATGACTGACAGCATTACAGCGATAGAACAGGTGAGCTCAGCAAAGGGGTATGACTGACAGTATTACAGCGATAGAACAGGTGAGCTCAGCAAAGGGGTATGACTGACAGCATTACAGCGCTAGAACAGGTGAGCTCAGCAAAGAGGTATGACTGACAGCATTACAGCGATAGAACAGGTGAGCTCAGCAAAGAGGTATGACTGACAGCATTACAGCGCTAGAACAGGTGAGCTCAGCAAAGGGGTATGACTGACAGCATTACAGCGCTAGAACAGGTGAGCTCAGCAAAGGGGTATGACTGACAGCATTACAGCGATAGAACAGGTGAGCTCAGCAAAGGGGTATGACTGACAGTATTACAGCGATAGAACAGGTGAGCTCAGCAAAGGGGTATGACTGACAGCATTACAGCGATAGAACAGGTGAGCTCAGCAAAGGGGTATGACTGACAGCATTACAGCGATAGAACAGGTGAGCTCAGCAAAGGGGTATGACTGACAGCATTACAGCGATAGAACAGGTGAGCTCAGCAAAGGGGTATGACTGACAGCATTACAGCGATAGAACAGGTGAGCTCAGCAAAGGGGTATGACTGACAGTATTACAGCGATAGAACAGGTGAGCTCAGCAAAGGGGTATGACTGACAGCATTACAGCGATAGAACAGGTGAGCTCAGCAAAGGGGTATGACTGACAGTATTACAGCGATAGAACAGGTGAGCTCAGCAAAGGGGTATGACTGACAGTATTACAGCGATAGAACAGGTGAGCTCAGCAAAGGGGTATGACTGACAGATTACAGCGATAGAACAGGTGAGCTCAGCAAAGGGGTATGACTGACAGTATTACAGCGATAGAACAGGTGAGCTCAGCAAAGGGGTATGACTGACAGTATTACAGCGATAGAACAGGTGAGCTCAGCAAAGGGGTATGACTGACAGCATTACAGCGATAGAACAGGTGAGCTCAGCAAAGGGGTATGACTGACAGCATTACAGCGATAGAACAGGTGAGCTCAGCAAAGGGGTATGACTGACAGTATTACAGCGATAGAACAGGTGAGCTCAGCAAAGGGGTATGACTGACAGCATTACAGCGCTAGAACAGGTGAGCTCAGCAAAGGGGTATGACTGACAGCATTACAGCGATAGAACAGGTGAGCTCAGCAAAGAGGTATGACTGACAGCATTACAGCGATAGAACAGGTGAGCTCAGCAAAGGGGTATGACTGACAGCATTACAGCGATAGAACAGGTGAGCTCAGCAAAGGGGTATGACTGACAGCATTACAGCGATAGAACAGGTGAGCTCAGCAAAGAGGTATGACTGACAGTATTACAGCGATAGAACAGGTGAGCTCAGCAAAGGGGTATGACTGACAGCATTACAGCGATAGAACAGGTGAGCTCAGCAAAGGGGTATGACTGACAGTATTACAGCGATAGAACAGGTGAGCTCAGCAAAGGGGTATGACTGACAGCATTACAGCGCTAGAACAGGTGAGCTCAGCAAAGAGGTATGACTGACAGTATTACAGCGATAGAACAGGTGAGCTCAGCAAAGGGGTATGACTGACAGCATTACAGCGATAGAACAGGTGAGCTCAGCAAAGGGGTATGACTGACAGTATTACAGCGATAGAACAGGTGAGCTCAGCAAAGAGGTATGACTGACAGCATTACAGCGCTAGAACAGGTGAGCTCAGCAAAGAGGTATGACTGACAGTATTACAGCGATAGAACAGGTGAGCTCAGCAAAGAGGTATGACTGACAGCATTACAGCGCTAGAACAGGTGAGCTCAGCAAAGAGGTATGACTGACAGTATTACAGCGATAGAACAGGTGAGCTCAGCAAAGGGGTATGACTGACAGCATTACAGCGATAGAACAGGTGAGCTCAGCAAAGGGGTATGACTGACAGTATTACAGCGATAGAACAGGTGAGCTCAGCAAAGAGGTATGACTGACAGCATTACAGCGCTAGAACAGGTGAGCTCAGCAAAGAGGTATGACTGACAGTATTACAGCGATAGAACAGGTGAGCTCAGCAAAGGGGTATGACTGACAGTATTACAGCGATAGAACAGGTGAGCTCAGCAAAGGGGTATGACTGACAGCATTACAGCGATAGAACAGGTGAGCTCAGCAAAGAGGTATGACTGACAGCATTACAGCGCTAGAACAGGTGAGCTCAGCAAAGAGGTATGACTGACAGTATTACAGCGATAGAACAGGTGAGCTCAGCAAAGGGGTATGACTGACAGCATTACAGCGATAGAACAGGTGAGCTCAGCAAAGAGGTATGACTGACAGCATTACAGCGCTAGAACAGGTGAGCTCAGCAAAGGGGTATGACTGACAGCATTACAGCGCTAGAACAGGTGAGCTCAGCAAAGGGGTATGACTGACAGAATTACAGCGATAGGACAGGTGAGCTCAGCAAAGAGGTATGACTGACAGTATTACAGCGATAGAACAGGTGAGCTCAGCAAAGGGGTATGACTGACAGCATTACAGCGATAGAACAGGTGAGCTCAGCAAAGAGGTATGACTGACAGCATTACAGCGCTAGAACAGGTGAGCTCAGCAAAGAGGTATGACTGACAGTATTACAGCGATAGAACAGGTGAGCTCAGCAAAGGGGTATGACTGACAGCATTACAGCGATAGAACAGGTGAGCTCAGCAAAGGGGTATGACTGACAGTATTACAGCGATAGAACAGGTGAGCTCAGCAAAGAGGTATGACTGACAGCATTACAGCGCTAGAACAGGTGAGCTCAGCAAAGAGGTATGACTGACAGTATTACAGCGATAGAACAGGTGAGCTCAGCAAAGGGGTATGACTGACAGCATTACAGCGATAGAACAGGTGAGCTCAGCAAAGGGGTATGACTGACAGTATTACAGCGATAGAACAGGTGAGCTCAGCAAAGAGGTATGACTGACAGCATTACAGCGCTAGAACAGGTGAGCTCAGCAAAGAGGTATGACTGACAGTATTACAGCGATAGAACAGGTGAGCTCAGCAAAGGGGTATGACTGACAGTATTACAGCGATAGAACAGGTGAGCTCAGCAAAGGGGTATGACTGACAGCATTACAGCGATAGAACAGGTGAGCTCAGCAAAGGGGTATGACTGACAGTATTACAGCGATAGAACAGGTGAGCTCAGCAAAGGGGTATGACTGACAGCATTACAGCGCTAGAACAGGTGAGCTCAGCAAAGAGGTATGACTGACAGCATTACAGCGATAGAACAGGTGAGCTCAGCAAAGAGGTATGACTGACAGCATTACAGCGCTAGAACAGGTGAGCTCAGCAAAGGGGTATGACTGACAGCATTACAGCGCTAGAACAGGTTAGCTCAGCAAAGGGGTATGACTGACAGAATTACAGCGATAGGACAGGTGAGCTCAGCAAAGAGGTATGACTGACAGTATTACAGCGATAGAACAGGTGAGCTCAGCAAAGGGGTATGACTGACAGCATTACAGCGATAGAACAGGTGAGCTCAGCAAAGAGGTATGACTGACAGCATTACAGCGATAGAACAGGTGAGCTCAGCAAAGGGGTATGACTGACAGCATTACAGCGCTAGAACAGGTGAGCTCAGCAAAGGGGTATGACTGACAGCATTACAGCGCTAGAACAGGTGAGCTCAGCAAAGGGGTATGACTGACAGTATTACAGCGATAGAACAGGTGAGCTCAGCAAAGAGGTATGACTGACAGCATTACAGCGCTAGAACAGGTGAGCTCAGCAAAGGGGTATGACTGACAGTATTACAGCGATAGAACAGGTGAGCTCAGCAAAGGGGTATGACTGACAGTATTACAGCGATAGAACAGGTGAGCTCAGCAAAGGGGTATGACTGACAGCATTACAGCGCTAGAACAGGTGAGCTCAGCAAAGGGGTATGACTGACAGTATTACAGCGATAGAACAGGTGAGCTCAGCAAAGGGGTATGACTGACAGAATTACAGCGATAGAACAGGTGAGCTCAGCAAAGGGGTATGACTGACAGTATTACAGCGATAGAACAGGTGAGCTCAGCAAAGGGGTATGACTGACACAGTTACAGCGATAGAACAGGTGAGCTCAGCAAAGGGGTATGACTGACACCGTTACAGCGATAGAACAGGTGAGCTCAGCAAAGGGGTATGACTGACACAGTTACAGCGATAGGACAGGTGAGCTCAGCAAAGGGGTATGACTGACAGTATTACAGCGATAGAACAGGTGAGCTCAGCAAAGGGGTATGACTGACAGTATTACAGCGATAGAACAGGTGAGCTCAGCAAAGGGGTATGACTGACAGTATTACAGCGATAGAACAGGTGAGCTCAGCAAAGGGGTATGACTGACAGCATTACAGCGATAGAACAGGTGAGCTCAGCAAAGGGGTATGACTGACAGTATTACAGCGATAGAACAGGTGAGCTCAGCAAAGGGGTATGACTGACAGTATTACAGCGATAGAACAGGTGAGCTCAGCAAAGGGGTATGACTGACAGCATTACAGCGCTAGAACAGGTGAGCTCAGCAAAGAGGTATGACTGACAGCATTACAGCGCTAGAACAGGTGAGCTCAGCAAAGAGGTATGACTGACAGTATTACAGCGATAGAACAGGTGAGCTCAGCAAAGGGGTATGACTGACAGCATTACAGCGATAGAACAGGTGAGCTCAGCAAAGGGGTATGACTGACAGTATTACAGCGATAGAACAGGTGAGCTCAGCAAAGCGGTATGACTGACAGCATTACAGCGATAGAACAGGTGAGCTCAGCAAAGGGGTATGACTGACAGCATTACAGCGATAGAACAGGTGAGCTCAGCAAAGAGGTATGACTGACAGTGTTACAGCGCTAGAACAGGTGAGCTCAGCAAAGGGGTATGACTGACAGCATTACAGCGCTAGAACAGGTGAGCTCAGCAAAGGGGTATGACTGACAGTATTACAGCGATAGAACAGGTGAGCTCAGCAAAGAGGTATGACTGACAGCATTACAGCGCTAGAACAGGTGAGCTCAGCAAAGGGGTATGACTGACAGTATTACAGCGATAGAACAGGTGAGCTCAGCAAAGGGGTATGACTGACAGTATTACAGCGATAGAACAGGTGAGCTCAGCAAAGGGGTATGACTGACAGCATTACAGCGCTAGAACAGGTGAGCTCAGCAAAGGGGTATGACTGACAGTATTACAGCGATAGAACAGGTGAGCTCAGCAAAGGGGTATGACTGACAGAATTACAGCGATAGAACAGGTGAGCTCAGCAAAGGGGTATGACTGACAGAATTACAGCGATAGAACAGGTGAGCTCAGCAAAGGGGTATGACTGACAGTATTACAGCGATAGAACAGGTGAGCTCAGCAAAGGGGTATGACTGACACAGTTACAGCGATAGAACAGGTGAGCTCAGCAAAGGGGTATGACTGACACCGTTACAGCGATAGAACAGGTGAGCTCAGCAAAGGGGTATGACTGACACAGTTACAGCGATAGGACAGGTGAGCTCAGCAAAGGGGTATGACTGACAGTATTACAGCGATAGAACAGGTGAGCTCAGCAAAGGGGTATGACTGACAGTATTACAGCGATAGAACAGGTGAGCTCAGCAAAGGGGTATGACTGACAGTATTACAGCGATAGAACAGGTGAGCTCAGCAAAGGGGTATGACTGACAGCATTACAGCGATAGAACAGGTGAGCTCAGCAAAGGGGTATGACTGACAGTATTACAGCGATAGAACAGGTGAGCTCAGCAAAGGGGTATGACTGACAGTATTACAGCGATAGAACAGGTGAGCTCAGCAAAGGGGTATGACTGACAGCATTACAGCGCTAGAACAGGTGAGCTCAGCAAAGAGGTATGACTGACAGCATTACAGCGCTAGAACAGGTGAGCTCAGCAAAGAGGTATGACTGACAGTATTACAGCGATAGAACAGGTGAGCTCAGCAAAGGGGTATGACTGACCGCATTACAGCGATAGAACAGGTGAGCTCAGCAAAGGGGTATGACTGACAGCATTACAGCGATAGAACAGGTGAGCTCAGCAAAGAGGTATGACTGACAGTGTTACAGCGATAGAACAGGTGAGCTCAGCAAAGGGGTATGACTGACAGCATTACAGCGCTAGAACAGGTGAGCTCAGCAAAGAGGTATGACTGACAGTATTACAGCGATAGAACAGGTGAGCTCAGCAAAGAGGTATGACTGACAGCATTACAGCGATAGGACAGGTGAGCTCAGCAAAGGGGTATGACTGACAGTATTACAGCGATAGAACAGGTGAGCTCAGCAAAGGGGTATGACTGACAGTATTACAGCGATAGAACAGGTGAGCTCAGCAAAGGGGTATGACTGACAGCATTACAGCGCTAGAACAGGTGAGCTCAGCAAAGGGGTATGACTGACAGTATTACAGCGATAGAACAGGTGAGCTCAGCAAAGGGGTATGACTGACAGTATTACAGCGATAGAACAGGTGAGCTCAGCAAAGGGGTATGACTGACAGTATTACAGCGATAGAACAGGTGAGCTCAGCAAAGGGGTATGACTGACCGCATTACAGCGATAGAACAGGTGAGCTCAGCAAAGAGGTATGACTGACAGTATTACAGCGATAGAACAGGTGAGCTCAGCAAAGGGGTATGACTGACCGCATTACAGCGATAGAACAGGTGAGCTCAGCAAAGGGGTATGACTGACAGCATTACAGCGATAGAACAGGTGAGCTCAGCAAAGAGGTATGACTGACAGTGTTACAGCGATAGAACAGGTGAGCTCAGCAAAGGGGTATGACTGACAGCATTACAGCGCTAGAACAGGTGAGCTCAGCAAAGAGGTATGACTGACAGTATTACAGCGATAGAACAGGTGAGCTCAGCAAAGAGGTATGACTGACAGCATTACAGCGATAGGACAGGTGAGCTCAGCAAAGGGGTATGACTGACAGTATTACAGCGATAGAACAGGTGAGCTCAGCAAAGGGGTATGACTGACAGTATTACAGCGATAGAACAGGTGAGCTCAGCAAAGGGGTATGACTGACAGCATTACAGCGCTAGAACAGGTGAGCTCAGCAAAGGGGTATGACTGACAGTATTACAGCGATAGAACAGGTGAGCTCAGCAAAGGGGTATGACTGACAGTATTACAGCGATAGAACAGGTGAGCTCAGCAAAGGGGTATGACTGACAGCATTACAGCGCTAGAACAGGTGAGCTCAGCAAAGAGGTATGACTGACAGCATTACAGCGCTAGAACAGGTGAGCTTAGCAAAGGGGTATGACTGACAGAATTACAGCGATAGGACAGGTGAGCTCAGCAAAGAGGTATGACTGACAGTATTACAGCGATAGAACAGGTGAGCTCAGCAAAGGGGTATGACTGACAGCATTACAGCGATAGAACAGGTGAGCTCAGCAAAGAGGTATGACTGACAGCATTACAGCGATAGAACAAGTGAGCTCAGCAAAGGGGTATGACTGACAGCATTACAGCGCTAGAACAGGTGAGCTCAGCAAAGAGGTATGACTGACAGCATTACAGCGCTAGAACAGGTGAGCTCAGCAAAGGGGTATGACTGACAGCATTACAGCGATAGGACAGGTGAGCTCAGCAAAGGAGTATTCAGAAATAAAAGCAAAACTGTAAACAAAAAAAGGGGCATAAAGCAATTTTATAAAAAACAGAGTTAAAACATTTTTGAAAATGAAAAATAAAACTGTGTAATATGTCTGGAATTGGCCTGGGTTCCAATACGGATGTGTCAAATTGGAGTTATTGAAAGTCATAGTTCAAGTTTTGAAGGATATCTTTGTGTTTGCTTGTATATTTCTGGAAAATAGGTACTTATGACACACAACCCATAAGTCAAGATGTTGTCTGTTGTTATTCCGGTCGGACCGGTCCACCGCGGTCGAAACCTAACAGACACGTTCAGTCCCTTTCGGCTGAAGGGCCGCAACATCAAGGTTGCGTTGATGGAAGTCTTGGGTTAGCAGCTTTTATTTATATATTTATTTCTTTCTTTTGCCGTGGCTGTCTGTAAACAACCTTGTTTTCTCAGGATATGACATGGATTACGCTGACATGGACATAAACTGGACCATGTGCAATCTGACTCTTGTCCAATCTTGAGCTCCTTTGTGTTCTAATGGTTTGTTTTATTGACCACCAACACATTTGCACAAGACATCTATCTCTGACGTAATAAAGACCGACTTGATTACTGTCATGGGTAGTGGCTGTCTCTTTTTGTTTTCTACCTTTGTTTTTCGTTTGGCGTCGTTTGAAGCTCTATCGGATTTTTTCTTCCGCCGTCCCGGTGTTTGGATCTCTCCAGGTCATTATCGCCTACACCTGGGTCTGGTTTCCGTCGGCTATAAATAGAGTTTGACTTCCGCTTTCCGGTGCTTCTATATTGACGTTGCAGTAGGTAGAAAGCCGTATAGGGTTTATTAAAAAGAATAAAGAAAAGAAAGAAAACAAAGAGCTGTAGTTACAGGCTTGCTATTGTGGTTATTTCTTTTCAGTTCTCGACCTCTGATATACGCAGATCAATTAGTGCGTGAGGTCATTTCTTTGGTTGTTAGTTTCTCGCTGTTTTAGCGATTATCCGCCTCCGTTTGAGGTTGTTTTGATTTAGCCTTGTGCTAGGAAGTTTTGTTTCCGCTTTTGTTTTCCCATTTTACTAGTGCGGTGTAATTCCGCTTCTGTGGCGTATCTAATCTAGATACGCTTTCTGTATCCTTATCTTTCGCGTTTGGTTCTCTATTTTCTAAACCCAAACTTGACAGAATATAGAAGCCTTACAAACATGGAGCAATCAGCGTTAGATAAGGATGATGAACAAACACAAGCCAGTCAGGGTGCTACGGGGGTTACAGTGGAGCAAGCACTTCTCTCCATGCAAATTCAGCAGGGTCAGCTGTGGGAACAGTTGCGTAGCCAGGGAGAGTGCCTCCAACGCTTGACAGAGAGCCTGCATAGACTTTCTGTGGCAAATAACCCTCCTCCAGTTGCACAAGCACTCACACCTCCCATAGCCGCTCCACGTACTATAAAGGAGCCCAAATTACAGTTACCGGATC
This sequence comes from Ilyophis sp. 1 JC-2022, assembly GCA_022702515.1. Lineage (NCBI taxonomy): Eukaryota > Metazoa > Chordata > Actinopteri > Anguilliformes > Synaphobranchidae > Ilyophis > Ilyophis sp. 1 JC-2022. The sequence goes on from CM040403.1 coordinate 128,973,006, forward strand.
GCTATGGTGGGGAATCAGGAAAATGCAGACCATTTCTGACTCAGTGTCTGATATTTTTTCAGGCACAACCCTCTCGTTTTACCACACCTGAATCCAGGGTAGCATTTATTTTATCGCTATTAAATGGCCAGGCTCTTGCATGGGCAGACCCTCTCATTCGAGCCAATGCACCTACCATTCGTGATCCAGTTAAACTGATGGACGAGATGCAACTGGTTTTCGATCACGAGGTTTCAGGAGAGGAGGCGGCAAGGAGACTCACCAGCTTACGCCAAGGCACTAAAACCGTAGCTGAGTTCTCCATCATTTTTCGAGCGCTAGCCGGGGAGACGGGATGGCCAGACGGTCCGTTAAAATCCCTCTTCCTTCAAGCATTATCTAATTCCATCAAGGATGCGTTGGCTATGCTAGAACCACCAGCGACACTTAATAAATTAATAACGTCTGCTATACGTCTCGATAACCGGATCAGAGAACGTGAACGTGAATGTGCGATTAAAGAGCAGTCGCCCCGTTTAAGATCCGTGTTAAGAGACATTCCGCCTACTGTGCCCACATACCTCTCCGTTGATCAGGAAGAGCCTATGCAGGTGGATGGCTCCTCCCTCCATCAAAATAAGAGAGCGAGACCGCAGAGGTACTGGTGCCAGCATTGTAAGCGTAGCGGCCATACTAAGGATCGATGCTATAAGTTGGTGGGAAACGAGGGGTCTCACTAGGGAGGTCGGGGTCCCTAGTGAGACAGGATTGTATTAACTCCCGGACCCTCATACCTGTCCGACTGGTTTGGGAGGGGCGTTCGGCAAACGTTACAGCTTTTATTGATTCAGGGGCCGTGGAGTCTTTTATTGACGCTAAATGGGCTAGGAAGTTACAAATCCCTACCAATTCCTTAATTAGCCCTCGCCAAGTTACTGCCCTGGATGGTCGTCCTTTGGGTTCTGGGCTCATTAAACAAAAAACGAATCCAATTGAGATGCGCATTCCTCTCCAGGGGCACTCGGAGATAATAGAATTTTTTTTAATAAACTCTCCGTCGTATCCTTTGGTACTGGGACATTCATGGTTGGGGGCTACATAACCCGCTTATCTGTTGGGGTAGGAATATTAATCCTATTCGTCAGTGGGGTTCCCACTGTTTATCGCATTGTTATCCTGCTGTTTACTCTGTTCCAAACGCTACTGGTGATCTGTCCGAACTTAATTCCGAGAGTGATTCGGATGAGGCAGATTCCTATCCGGACCGAGACACTTCCTCCTTCCTCACGGGGAGCGGTGAAGAGAGTCTGTCTTGGGATCCCTTTGCGGAGGGGCTTCTCACAGAGGAGGACGAACATTCCACCTCCGATTTCGAGTGGGATAACTCGTCTGACAGATCCGCCGGTACTCCGGAGGTGGTAGGGGCGCTTGAGTCGAATCTACCCGCGGGGGTACCTATTGAATATTCAGACCTCGCAGAGGTTTTTAGTAAACAGCGTGCTGCCAAATTACCATCACACAGACCATACGATTGTGCCATTGAGCTGTACCCTGGTACTGTGCCTCCCAGAGGCTCTTTGTACTCCTTGTCAGCCCCAGAGAGCACTGCTATGAAGCAGTACATTGAGGAGTCCTTAGCCAATGGGTTTATCACGCCGTCCACGTCACCAGCCGGTGCGGGGTTTTTCTTTGTTAAAAAGAAAGACGGAGGGCTAAGACCCTGTATAGATTACCGGGGCCTCAATGCTATTACCATTAAGAACAGGTATCCTCTTCCCCTCATGAATTCTGCATTTGAGCGTTTACAGGGGGCGTCGGTTTTTAGTAAACTCGACCTACGTAGCGCATACAATCTCGTGCGCATTCGTGAGGGGGATGAGTGGAAGACCGCGTTTAACACGCATCACGGACACTACGAATACCGGGTGATGCCGTTCGGCCTCACTAGCGCCCCCTCTGTTTTTCAGGCGCTAGTGAACGATGTCTTGAGAGAGATGCTGGAGAAATTCGTCTTCGTTTACTTAGACGATATTTTAATTTTTTCTCCGGATCTTCCCTCTCACATCAGACACGTTAGACAGGTGTTGGAAGCACTTCTTAAGGCCCAACTATTTGTTAAGGTTGAGAAGTGTTCTTTCCACACCAGTTCCGTCTCCTTTTTAGGCTTTATTGTTGCTGACGGTAAAGTCCTGATGGATCCTAATAAAGTTGCAGCGGTTAAGAATTGGCCCACCCCTACGTCGGTAAAGCAGGTGCAGCGCTTTTTGGGTTTCGCTAATTTTTATAGGAGATTTATCCGCAATTTTAGCTCAGTAGCGGCTCCTATCATAGCCCTCACAAAAAAAAAAGCATTTCCCGCCCGGTTTCAGTGGAACTCCAGGGCGGAAACCGCTTTTACTGAACTAAAAAGGAGGTTCTGCTGCGAGCCCATTCTTGCTACTCCCAATCCCTCCCTTCCCTTTGTGGTGGAGGTTGACGCTTCGGAGCTGGGGGTTGGGGCCATTCTGTCTCAGCATTCTCCGGTGGACCGCAAGCTTCACCCATGTGCATATTTTTCTCGTAGCCTTACACCTGCCGAGAGAAACTACGACATTGGTGATCTTGAACTGTTGGCGGTCAAATTGGCGCTGGAGGAGTGGCGTCATTGGTTGGAAGGAGCTGAGCATCCCTTTACAGTCTGGACTGACCATAAGAATTTGCAGTACATTCAACAGGCCAAAACGCGCAATTCGCGACAAGCCCGTTGGGCCTTATTTTTTACCAGATTTAATTTTATCCTTACCTATCGTCCCGGGTCAAAAAATATTAAGCCTGATGCGTTATCACGCATTTATGACCGGTCGGATAAGGAGTCACGTCCCAAATCTGTCGTTCCCAGTTCTAGTATTGTGGCCCCTGTTATGTGGGCCATTGAGGCGGCTGTGCAGAAGGCCCTGCGTTCGGATTCCGGCCCAGGAGGGGGTCCGCTTCACTGCTTGTTTGTTCCCCCTCGATTGAGGTCGCGTGTCCTTCAGTGGGGTCACACTTCTCAGTTAACGGCTCATCCGGGCATGCACCGGACTAAGGAGTTTATCTTACGTCGGTTTTGGTGGCCCAAGCTCGAGAGTGATGTGCGGGAGTTTGTCGCGGCATGCGCTATTTGCGCCCGTAATAAGGGTTCACGGCTTCTCCCTTCGGGTCTTTTGCGCCCCCTGCCCATTCCCAGGCGTCCCTGGAGTCACATCGCCCTGGACTTCGTTACAGGTCTCCCACCTTCGCATGGGAATACGGTCATCTTAGTTATAGTTGATCGTTTTTCCAAAGCAGCTCATTTTGTCGCTCTGCCTAAACTGCCATCGGCACCTGAGACGGCCCAGCTAATGATAGACCATGTGTTTAGGGTGCACGGTTTACCTCTGGACGTGGTGTCGGATCGTGGGCCCCAATTCACCGCTAAATTCTGGCGTTCATTTTGTGCTCTGTTGGGGGCATCTGTCAGTCTTTCTTCCGGCTTTCATCCGGAGACTAACGGCCAGACAGAGCGCACCAATCAGAGTATGGAGAGTACTCTCCGGTGTCTGGCCGCGGCCAATCCTAGCTCCTGGAGTCACTTTCTTGCCTGGGCCGAATACGCGCATAATACCCTGAGCAACGCGTCCACGGGAATCTCCCCTTTTGAGGCTCAGCTGGGATACCTACCTCCCTTGTTCCCTGAGCTGGAGAGAGATGCAGAGGTACCCTCCGCCGGATTCTTCGTGCGTAGGTGTCGAGCGGTTTGGAAGCGCGTACGTGCATCGTTACTGCGCGCTTCAGCTAAACAGAAAGCGGTGGCTGACAGGCACCGTCGTCCGGCCCCCTTCTACCGGGTGGGCCAACGGGTGTGGCTTTCCACACGGGACCTGCCGTTGCGAGTTGAGTCCCGCAAACTTGCACCTCGATTCGTGGGCCCCTTTAAGATCGTGCGGAAACTTAACCCAGTCACGGTACGTCTTCAGTTACCATCGTCCATGCGCATCCACCCTACCTTTCATGTCTCACGCTTGAAACCGGTACTTGTGAGCGCCCTCGCTCCGGCTGACAAGCCGCCTCCTCCTCCTCGATTCGTGGAGGGAGGTACGGTGTACACCGTTCGGCGCATTTTGGCCGAGAGAAGGGTGGGCAGAGGGTACCAGTTCCTGGTGGACTGGGAGGGGTATGGACCCGAGGAGCGCTGCTGGGTTTCTTCCAAGAATATTTTGGACCCCACTCTCATTAGGGACTTCCGAGACAGCAAAGCCTAGGGATCGTCTGGTACCGTCCCTTAGTTGGGGGGTACTGTCATGGGTAGTGGCTGTCTCTTTTTGTTTTCTACCTTTGTTTTTCGTTTGGCGTCGTTTGAAGCTCTATCGGATTTTTTCTTCCGCCGTCCCGGTGTTTGGATCTCTCCAGGTCATTATCGCCTACACCTGGGTCTGGTTTCCGTCGGCTATAAATAGAGTTTGACTTCCGCTTTCCGGTGCTTCTATATTGACGTTGCAGTAGGTAGAAAGCCGTATAGGGTTTATTAAAAAGAATAAAGAAAAGAAAGAAAACAAAGAGCTGTAGTTACAGGCTTGCTATTGTGGTTATTTCTTTTCAGTTCTCGACCTCTGATATACGCAGATCAATTAGTGCGTGAGGTCATTTCTTTGGTTGTTAGTTTCTCGCTGTTTTAGCGATTATCCGCCTCCGTTTGAGGTTGTTTTGATTTAGCCTTGTGCTAGGAAGTTTTGTTTCCGCTTTTGTTTTCCCATTTTACTAGTGCGGTGTAATTCCGCTTCTGTGGCGTATCTAATCTAGATACGCTTTCTGTATCCTTATCTTTCGCGTTTGGTTCTCTATTTTCTAAACCCAAACTTGACAGATTACTAACCGAGAATCAAAATGTAACCATAAATACAAACCCAAAACTAAACACAGACCTATGCACACATTACAAAATGAGGAAACTAACGAAAATACAGGAATATATGTCATGGACCATGCAGGGTTAAAAACAAATTTTTTCCATGAGGTTCAGATAAGGGACAATCACATCTGAAGGAGGCATCTGTCAGTCATGGGAGACGGTACATCAGATGTGTTTCGCATGGAAAACCTCGTCTGTAAAATCATCACTTCCACCCCCCCCCCATCGTTTATGGGAAAGATTTGGGCATTGCCTGCATTTTTATCTCGGTCCCTCACCCTGCACTTTTCGGTGAGGAGGGAGGGTGCTCCATTTTGGCTCCGTTCAGCGTTCCTGTCAAGCACAACTTCAGTCTGCACTTCTGTTTCATACTTTTTTTGGATCAGCACTTTTGTGTGCAGTTCTCTCCCTTCTTTCTGACAGTCAGTCTGTGTGTGTCAGCTTGGGTAACGTGCGATGTGACCTTAGTCACATCTCCTACACAAACAGACACATCCCTTTCACCAGGAGTGTCAAACTCCAGAGCTTTCACCAGTTCTGGATGGCATCGGTGTCTGCTGGATTGTTTCAGCAAAAGTAAAATACTGATTGGCTACACACCTTGTGCTTAAGGCCTTTAATTGGCTGCTGATTGAAGGGAAATCTCATATACCTGCAGACACTGCGTCCCTCCAGAACTGGAGTTTTACATGCCTTCCGTACACAAACAAGGCACCCCTTATACAAATGAACACATCCTTTACACAACCAAGCACATCCCTTAGACAATGGCAGATTCATCAAGTCAATGAGCCTCAACAACCGTGCTGATGATTGATTGATTGATTGATTGATTGGTTGATTAATTGATTGGTTAATTGATGTGCTATTTTTTATTTCAGCGCCTTGCAGTCTCTTCTGTTTAGCTTCTACAACTAGACAGCCAGAGGCCCGCCGTCCATGCTGGTCTTCAGTCCAGCCATAAACACAGCTCCCCCAGTGTAATGACTTGGTAATTGATCTGAATTGACGTGCCTGCTCAGGCCACATTATGTCCGACAGGAATAAGCAGGCCTCATGAACAGAATGGATATCCCGTATTAATTTCAGGATCCGCTCATCAGGCAGATCAGTTAAGGCCACTGATTCAGTCATCGTCTGTTCTCGGCTCTTGAGCAAATAATACCGTCTGAAATTGCTTTCATATCCTTGGTCCATTAATTGATTGAATGACACTTGAGCCTTATATGCTGAAAGTGTGGAAGCCTGGTTACTGTAAATAAATACATATGGGAAAAAAAGTTATCAGAGACAAAAACCATTTACAATGGCAAATACATGAATATATAAAAATGTCTGAAGCAACTTCATGATTCCTGGACACTTGCTTGCAATTGTCAGTCAAAGTAAAAGTTTTTAGTCGCCTTAGGGATGAACAGGCTTGGTTCCAGGCTTGTAGCCGCACTTAGCATGCGGGTAGACAGGTTGCAGGCTTGTAGCTGCACTTAGCATGCGGGTAGACAGGTTGCAGGCTTGTAGCTGCACTTAGCATGCGGGTAGACAGGTTGCAGGCTTGTAGCCGCACTTAGCATGCAGGTAGACAGGTTGCAGGCTTGTAGCTGCACTTAGCATGCGGGTAGACAGGTTGCAGGCTTGTAGCCACACTTAGCATGCGGGTAGACAGGTTGCAGGCTTGTAGCCGCACTTAGCATGCGGGTAGACAGGTTGCAGGCTTGTAGCTGCACTTAGCATGCGGGTAGACAGGTTGCAGGCTTGTAGCCGCACTTAGCATGCGGGTAGACAGGTTGCAGGCTTGTAGCTGCACTTAGCATGCGGGTAGACAGGTTGCAGGCTTGTAGCCGCACTTAGCATGCAGGTAGACAGGTTGCAGGCTTGTAGCTGCACTTAGCATGCGGGTAGACAGGTTGCAGGCTTGTAGCTGCACTTAGCATGTGGGTAGACAGGTTGCAGGCTTGTAGCCGCACTTAGCATGCGGGTAGACAGGTTGCAGGCTTGTAGCTGCACTTAGCATGTGGGTAGACAGGTTGCAGGCTTGTAGCTGCACTTAGCATGCGGGTAGACAGGTTGCAGGCTTGTAGCTGCACTTAGCATGCGGGTAGACAGGTTGCAGGCTTGTAGCTGCACTTAGCATGCGGGTAGAGAGGTTGCAGGCTTGTAGCCGCACTTAGCATGCAGGTAGACAGGTTGCAGGCTTGTAGCTGCACTTAGCATGCGGGTAGACAGGTTGCAGGCTTGTAGCTGCACTTAGCATGCGGGTAGACAGGTTGCAGGCTTGTAGCTGCACTTAGCATGCGGGTAGACAGGTTGCAGGCTTGTAGCCGCACTTAGCATGCGGGTAGACAGGTTGCAGGCTTGTAGCCACACTTATCATGCGGGTAGACAGGTTGCAGGCTTGTAGCCGCACTTAGCATGCGGGTAGACAGGTTGCAGGCTTGTAGCCGCACTTAGCATGCGGGTAGACAGGTTGCAGGCTTGTAGTTGCACTTAGCATGCGGGTAGACAGGTTGCAGGCTTGTAGTTGCACTTAGCATGCGGGTAGACAGGTTGCAGGCTTGTAGCTGCACTTAGCATGCGGGTAGACAGGTTGCAGGCTTGTAGCTGCACTTAGCATGCGGGTAGACAGGTTGCAGGCTTGTAGCCACACTTATCATGCGGGTAGACAGGCCTCATGGCTTATCAAGGAGACTCTCCGCACTGCAGCAGCAATTGGAAAAATCCGGCCTGATATTTATTTGAAACTTCACTTGTATGCATGTATATATATGTGTGTTTGTGTTTTGTTGGGGTGGCCCAGCGCCTGTGATTATGCTGTCCCGGTGGGTCAGTGCTGGCCGTTCAGCAGGTTCGTGGTCAACATGTACCTCTCAACCACTCCACATTCAGAGCGGAGTTGAGATTACAGCATAACTGTGTCCAAAAATGCACATTTTGATTGATTGAACACACATTTTTCTAAAGGCCGGGACCTCATCCTCGATGCCAAAGTTGTACAACCGACAACAGAACTTCAAAAAGTACTTCATTATTATTTAATTGAAGTTTTGGCTCACTTGTTTTTGTTTTTTTTGCTTTTTGAATCCCCAGAGTTGTTTGTATATTTTATTAAGGGCGGCGGGGAGGAGAGAGTAATAATAAGCTTGAGACCTCTGAGAATACGTAGTTAAGTCTTATCTCTGTTCTGACACCTGACTGATTCAAAGAGGGAGTCAAGCTGTTTTCCCTCCATCTGACTTCTATTTATAATGCACACTTTGTGGAGATGCAGGCGGCCCTCACAAGTAATTAAATAAATAAAAACGCCTCCTTTCATCTGCTGCGCTGGCATCAGAGACACATTCACTGTCAGATAAAGTTCAGCAAATTATCATGTTAGCTTTGTTATTATTATTATTATTATTATTATTATTATTATTATTATTATTATTATTATTATTATTAGTACAGGTTGTAGTAGCTACAACCCCCTCCTCCTCCCTATCTCTCTCTCTTTGTCTCTCTTTCTCTATGTCTCTCTCTCTCTCTCTCACACACACACACACACACACACACACACACACACACACACACACACACACACAAAAGTCATGCTAACTTAGCTGTCAAATCAGTCTTGTTTATGAAGCTGACTCAGGTAGATGCTGATGGCTGCCTGCCAACAATTCAATTATTACGCGATTAAATGTGTTTTTTTTTTACTTTACTTTATTTTACTTTAGTGCCGTTTAGCAGATGCTCTAGTCTGCTCTTGAGTGACTTACAGCGCATGCACAAGTGCAAAGTGCAGAAATTCCCCAGATGGGGAGAGTATAGTCCCAAGACAGACTGGAAGTGCAGGCAGCCAAGGTTTAGTCTGAAGAGCTGGGCCTTTATGTGCATCACAACATGGCTCATTTCCCCAATGAGAAGCCAGAACACAAGACATGTGACCAGGAAGTGCGTGTCTGTGCACATTTGCACCACGGGTTTATGGGCGCTTTATAACTTTAACCTCCTGAATCTCTCAGTCCTTGAGTGGCTAAAGGATGGTCTATGTAACGGCAGTTGAGGGTAAGGAAATAACTACATATTCATATGTATATGCACCACGTGCAATTTATACATCTTTAATGTGTACAATGCCCTAATTACACTATATGGTAATGTAAAATATGACTATGAGATAAGACTTATTTATGCACTCTTCCACTTAGTCCCAGATGGTTGCTATACTGAGAAATAATATTGAATTCCTATTAATTAAATTTGTGTATATATATATATATATATATATATATAAAATAGAGAGAGCGAGAGAGAGAGAGCGAGAGAGAGAGAGAGAGAGAGAGAGAGAGAGAGAGAGAGAGAGAGAGAGAGAGAGAGAGAGAGAGAGAGAGAGAGAGAGAGAGAGATAATACTTTATTCATTAAATGTGGAAGAAGCTTATTATCACCAACAACATTCAGAATTATTAATATAAATGTGTATGCATTTTCACTGGGGTATTCTATTTTATAAAAACACATTTTAAGTATTTATTCAAAAATAAAAAAATAATTAAAAAAATAACTTTATAAGAGGGATACTGTTAATTGCACTGTTACTTACTGGTCCTTGGAGCCCATTTATTCCCCAGTAACTATGCAGTGCTCAGTAAGAGAACACTCGCGTTGCAGGAGCCTTTATCACAGAATATGCACTTATTAAACATAGGACTGATGTTTAGACAGGGGAATGGGCTCGGTTCCTTCATTGCTGACAGGCCAGGTTAGATAAATAAACTTCCAGTACCCAGAAGCTTGTCATTCCTTTATCTTGGTGGCTGGGGAATTATAGAATAAATACATCCAGTAGAATATTATTATTGATAATGTGTGTGTATAGATATATATACAGTGCCCTCCACTATTATTGGCACCCCTGGTAAAGATGAGTGAAAAGGGTTATAAAAAATTCACCGTTTGGTGAATTAGCTTAATCTCACACTGAAAAAATGAGGAAAATCCAACCTTTAATTGAAGTAAATTTATTATTAGAAAAAAAATCTCTCATAAATGTATATATTTTTTTAACAAAACCACACGTGCCACAATTATTGGCACCCCTGCATTTATATATAAAATAAAGTAATCATTTTTAATATTTGGTCGCATGTCCTTTGCATGCCATGACTTCCTGATGTATGTGACCCAACAACATCAAAAAAACTCTATATTTTATTTTCTGGTACTCTTACAAGCGATACTATAACGTCTCTGCATTTGAATGGATCTCTATTGGAATTAGGGGGTGGGACTAGATTTAGCTGTAAATTACACTGGAACAGTATGGAACACATGGTTGGCTAACTGGCTCTAAATCATCAAGTGTCTGACGTATCAAACAAGCCTTAAATCTACAGTCATTACAGAAAATTACCAGATGTTGAGGAAGCGTAGAAAGCGGTAATGAAGGAGGTGCAGGGGTGCCTGGGAAAGAAAACCAATGTTGAGACAGCCGGGCCATGTCACTTTTATGAGAACCTTCGGAGTACAATCTTACTTTGTATCACAAAAAAATAAATACATAAAACATCAGCCAGCTTTCACACACTTCTTGGTAAAGATAACACCAAGGCTGGCTTGTGTTTGTTTCAAATTACTTTAGCAGCACTCCCCAGATACCCAAACTTCTTCATTTATTTATCTATTAAAAACTGTATCTACTTTAGTACGGTTTATAGAGATGTAATGTAGTGTGACTTTCTGTGGACTCAATGTTGTGACTTGTGCCAAGTTTATACAGTTGTAATTACACTGTAATAATGGACTAATACCTTCACTTTAATTCACGCAATGTCCTGATTGAATATGTTTGTTTGTGTGTTGTGGGTCTGCCTCACTGTCTATGTATTTTTTGTTGTTGCTGTTGGCTACAAATAAAGTTCCCTCACAGGAAAATAAAAGTGATTCTATTATATTCTAGTCTGTAATGTCCAGACACATAGTAGTGGACCGTTTCCGGTAGGTGAAAGTTCTCACCAGGGTCTTTGTCAGGAAACGCTCATTTAAGTTGACTTAAACATAGACTTTTTTCTTGTGAGATTAGACCTCTGGCAGTCAGCATTGAGGAGCCAATCACCAATCTATATTCTGCTTTCAGTTCTGTTGGGTGAAGCCAGGCCTACTGTTATTTCTTTTGAAAGTCACAGCTAATTGTATTTTCTTTTGTAAGATGAATGAAAAAAGTAGCAGGTGGTAAAAAAAAAAAAACTAAAACTTTGCCTTGCTGTCAGATAAATAAAGAGTGTTTTTTAAATATGGTCAATGTGCTGTGTTTGCTTTGATATGTATTCATTTGTAAGCCAGTCAGGTTCAGCGCTGAATCTCTGGCATTGAGAGAAGGGCACACAAAACTAAAATGCACTCTGGAGATGAAGTAAGGAAAAGTTCAACCGTTTACATAATAACATAAGGATGCTTGATGACAGGAACAAGCCTTTTAGACCATCTAGGCTTGTCGCTTGCCAACTGAAACACAGAAAGAGGTCATGTGATCAGTGCAATCCTCTCACTGCGCCTTTTAGACCGTCTAGGCTTGTCGCTTGCCTACTGAAACACAGAAAAGGGTCATGTGATCAGTGCAATCCTTTTCCTGCGCCTTTTAGACCATCTAGGCTTGTTGCTTGCCAACTGAAACACAGAAAGAGGTCATGTGATCAGTGCAATCCTTTTCCTGCGCCTTTTAGACCATCTAGGCTTGTCGCTTGCCAACTGAAACACAGAAAGAGGTCATGTGATCAGTGCAATTATAATTTTTATTTTGTTTATTTAACCAGGAGAGTCCCATTGAGATTAAGAATCTCTTTTTCAAGGGGGACCTGGCCAAGACAGACAGCAGCATAAAATAAAAATAAAAAAAACACATAGCTACAGACAAAAAACACAAAACGAAACAAAATTACAAGAAATAAAAACAAGCATAGGGAACTCAAATTTCAAAATAGCAATTTCGAGAAGTCAGTTTTGTAACCAGGTACATTTAAAACAATGGGTGCGTTTACATGCACTCAATATTCCGACAATATTCGGAATATGGCTGTTATCGGAATATTCAAAGTGTCATGTAAACGCAATATTCCGAAAAGCTTTTTCGGAAAAAAGCAGTTATCGGAACATGAGAATTCCGATAACTACACCTGGATTTCTGCCGTGTTTTTCGTTTTATTGGTTGCATGTAAACGCTTATTCCGATCTCGGTCGTATTTTTAAATCTGCGCATGTGCGTGTTTGACAGCAACAGCCATTCCGGATATTGTTAGTAACGTAACGCTAACGTCAAAACAGTAGAGAGATGTCAACGAAGGGGGCGAGTCATTTCTGGAGCGAGGAGGAAACCCTCCTGATGTTATCTGAAATAAAAAATATGAATGTACTTCATCTCATAGATGGGAAAAAGGTTCGGAACGCAGAAATAATGAAAAGGGTGTCGGTTAGGATGTCCGAGGGGGGATTTTCGAGAACTGTGGACCAAATCCGCAGTCGGTGGAAGTCCCTCAGGCTAGGCTATTATAAAGCCAAGCGGCAGAACGGAATGAGTGGATCAAGTCCAGTGGAGTGCCCGTTTTTTGAACAACTAAACGAGCTTTTGGGTCACAGACCTTTGTCTACAGTGGACGAGGGCTCTGGGGTCGATGTCGGCTTTTACGACGGCGAAGTTGCTGGCTCGTCTACATCATCAGGTAAGCTGACGTTAAGGCATGAATGAGTTAAATGAATATTTCACCTTCGTGTGACAAAAGTAATGTTGTGGAGCCTACCCCATTATATTTGCATCGCGTGAATACTAGCAACGTCAGCTGTCCCTGCTGACCGTTAACGGCGTCCCGGTCTCCCCATTCGCTCACATTCATTTTCGGGACCTCACCAAAATTAATCATTTTAAAGCACACACTAACTATAGTAGACAATACATCGATAAATGAGAACACGACGGTGAAAAGGTACGTGTCCATAAAATTACTTTTGTCACAACGTTTTATCTCACCAGTCGTACAGGTATGTTAACGTTACTGTTGGTAAAGTATAAATAAAAGTGTTTTGTTTGCCTTTCAGCAGGGGGAACTGAGGAATACATTGAGGTAGAGAGGCCAGACACTCCCATTGACACACAGCCAGAAGCAACGGATGAAAGCTCCCCACCACCAGGTCAGTTTTCAGTAACGGTTAGCAGTTCTCCACGGGTGTGAAAAATCCCACAATTAAAAACTTGCATAGGGTGTATAGGCTACTTGCTATGGTAAGTGCTGTCACTGTTTTTGGGGCAATACAAGTGGATTAAAAGGTTTGGATTAATCAGGACATTTTTCGCCGACAGCACTTCCCAAGGCAAGTTAATTTAATTTGCCTCCAAAAACATCTGCGCTCAACTGGTTTGGAACGTTATATGAAGTATATTTCTCCCTGGTGGTTGTTACCCCAATTGTTATGGTGTAATATACCGGCCTGCCAGCTTAACTGCCTTTCTTGTGCCAGGCCCACCCGTCACAAAGAGGAAAAGAACAGGTCAGCATCAGCACCACTATGCCCACCTTCAAGCCATGCAGCAACAACAGCAGCAGTGGCTGGCAACACAGATGTTGCAACAACAGGAGCGGGAGGAGCGTTTCCTGTCTACTGTAATGGAGGCCAACTCACGGGCCAACGAACGGGCGGTATCCCTAATGTTGGATGGTCTCCAAAGGTTGATGCCCCCACAGCCTCCCCCTCAAATGTATAACCCCCACCCCTTTCCAGGGTTTCACCACCCTCAAAACTACCCACACATCCCCTTAAACTACGACCATTCTGCTAACCATGCAGGTAATGAAGATGGACACATTTACCAAAGTTTGTAGAATGTTACTAAAGATTGAAGAATGTTTAGTTTGGTTATCAGTTAATATGTTTATAACTTAATCTATTTATATACTTATTCAAATCTATTTATATACTTATTCAAATCTATTTATATCTTTGTGCACATATCTATTTATTGTACATATCTATTTATTAAGTTATTTGAATTATAAGACAATAAAACATTTTTGCAAATCAATAACAGCATTTGTTCATTGAAGTCAGACATACAGTATTCACTTCACCTTTTCCATATTTTGTTACATTACATTCTTACTCTAAAATGGATTAAATTCAAATAATGAGGAAAAAATGAATTTAATCAATTTGAAAGTAAGGCTGTAATGTAACAAAATATAGAAAAGGTGAAGGGGTCTGAATACTTTCTATAGGCACTGTAAGTGTTGATTAGCATAGCTTTATTGGAAGGTATAAGATTTGGTGTTACCTCCCACTAAGATAATAAATATAATAGTAAAACACACTCAGGTGGGTAAAGTTGAAATGAAAATAGATATATTATGTACAAAGAATTTGCTGTAATCTCAACCAATTCAAATGGTTGATTGGACTTAACAAACACAATACAATTAATAACACAATAAGATTTAAATAGAAAAACACTCAAGTGAACTCGGTAAATACACAATTATAAGTACAACCGATCTGAATTATCTACAGTTCATGGCTGCGAAGTGGGAAATTGCTGGCCATATACTGAGTGAGGGCTTGTCTCACAGTTGCACCGGCATTGTTTGCTGGTGTATGCTGTCGTGTCGCAGGCTGGGGTAGCACTCTCTCCAAAGAGGCTGCCTCTTCCATCCAGGTTGGATTTACCATCTCCTCCTCTCTCTCACAGAAATTGTGCAGTGCACAACAGGTCAGAGCGACATAAGGGGAAAAAGTAAAGTGGAAGTCACTCCGCTTTAGAAGGACCCGCCATCTTGATTTTAACCTCCCAAATGCAATTTCAACCCCCGTTCTTGCAGAACTTAGATAGACATTGAATGAATCTTGCTGAGGGGTCAGAGTGGCGGTGTGGGTGTACCCCTTCATTAACCACTCTAAAAGAGGGTAGGCTGGGTCACCAAGTATAAACATGTTTACAGCTGTTCCACTTATGTTCTGGACATGCTGAAAAATATGACAGAAATAGTACAGTGAGTTTGGGACGCCATATCGGCTTCCTTTGGAAAGCAAAGTAATTGAATAGGTAACATCATTACTTTTTTTCTTGGGTTGTATTTCTCAAAGCAGTTTAGTAGGCTATCACAGGTAAATAAATACATTAAGGGAGATTGGAAAATCACTGCTGTAAAACATAACATGTAGCATGAATAAAGGTGAGTATTTGGTAAGAGCAGAGGCACACTTAAGGCCCTTACACACTTTAGGAAGAAGGTGAGCCTTGGTGAACAACTGTGATTGTCTGAGCACAGTGGCATCATGGGCACTTCCAGGAACCTTACAGCTCACACTCCAAAAGCTAAAAAAGTAAAGTTAAACATGGTAACGTTAGACAGGAATGCTCTTATGGGTTTCGTCATCATGTGGCAGATGTTATGGTTGCGGGTGGCAACTAACACTTTCCTTCAAGCTTTCTGTATTATGAGCAGAAGACGGCGAAGAGCTTTAACGTTACTACCGTAGTTACTGGTGTAACGTGCATTCCTGGCTACATGACATATAGCCATATAATATGTCATATATTGTAATGACTACGGCAATGCACGTTACACCAGTAACTACGGTAGTAACTTCAAGGGTAACCGCCCATGAAGAATGGTAACAACAGTAGCTGTCATAGAAGTCGGCAGTATAAGAGTAAACCCCTGTGTATGCAACACGCTGAAGCTACCGTTCTGTTAAACTTTATCAAGGATCGACTGGACATTAAAACGACCTCAACTTACCAATATTTGTCATCAACAACACCTTGCAGCACATAGGATGTCCACCCTTTTCTGTTGACAAAATCCCTGTACCCATCACTGGGAGCCAGAACAGGGATGTGTGTGCCATCAAGGCAACCGATGATCTGAGGGATTCCAAACTTTTTCTCGAACCGCTGGGCTATGGCACAGGCTTCATCCAGGGTTGGGACTTTAATGAATTGTGAAATTATTTCGGATCTGTAAATGCCTTTACAGAACATATACACAAACTTCTTGACCGTAGATTTGTGGACACCAAACTGGTTCGCTATCAGCCTGCAGCTACCGAGTTTGTACAGCACTATTGCGACTCGCATTTGAAGAGGTACAGCCGGACGCACTGTCACTTCTTCGGGGCTCATTATGTTTTTTACCAAATCGCACAGTTTCATAAATGATCCCCGAGCCATCCTGAAGTTGCCTCTCCATTCTGAATCGGTGAATTCATTTAGCACCACTCTCTCCCACCAGTCCTTGCTCCGAACGCGCATCCAGCACGACCGGGTCCTTAACAGTGCTGGAGGAAGGCCTATTCTGGGTCCAAAAATTAGCGCTTGTTGTAACGTTAAAGCTCTTCGTCGTCTTCTGCTCATAACATAGAACGCTTGAAAGACAGTGTTAGTTGCCACCCGCAACCATAACATCTGCCATATGACGACGAAACCCATAAGAGCATTCCTGTCTAACGTTACCATGTTTAACGTTACTTTCTTATACGTTATAGGCTACTGTTCTTTCTTATGTAACTAACGTTAGGCTATAGTTAACGTGTTTACTAACTTACGGTTACGCATACCAACCCGCGTGCTGTTTATAGCAACCCGCGTGCTGTTTCTAGCAACCCAGCAGGAAGTATAATCACGTTATGTAAAAACGTTAAAATATGTAAGTTATAAAATATAACGTTAGGCTAATATGTGTTTCTAATTTACGTTTGAGTTGCACATCGCGTTCAGGGAAAGAAATCGGAATATTGACTGAATCATGTAAACCTGGATTTTTCCCATTATCGCATTACTTAAGTGCATGTAAACGCAATTATCGTATTATTGCAATGTTCGGAATACTCCCAGTTATCGGAATATTGAGTGCATGTAAACGTGCTCATTGGGTGCGTTTACATGCACTCAATATTCCGACAATATTCGGAATATGGCTGTTATCGGAATATTCAAAGTGTCATGTAAACGCAATATTCCGAAAAGCTTTTTCGGAAAAAAGCAGTTATCGGAACATGAGAATTCCGATAACTACACCTGGATTTCTGCCGTGTTTTCCGTTTTATTGGTTGCATGTAAACGCTTATTCCGATCTCGGTCGTATTTTTAAATCTGCGCATGTGCGTGTTTGACAGCAACAGCCATTCCGGATATTGTTAGTAACGTAACGCTAACGTCAAAACAGTTGAGAGGTCACAGATAGATGTCAACTAAGGGAAGAAGTCATTTCTGGAGCGAGGAGGAAACCCTCCTGATGTTATCCGAAATAATAAAGAGGAATATACTTCATCTCATAGATGGGAAAAAAAGTTAGAAACGCGGAAATAATGAGCACGTTTACATGCACTCAATAATGCTCTTATGAGTTTCGTCGTCACATGGTACATTAATTCACCGATTCTGAATGGAGAGGCAACTTCAAGATGGCTCGGAGATCATTTATGAAACTTTGTGGTTTGGTACAGAACATAATGAGCCCTGGCGAAGTGACAGTGCGTCCAGCTGTACCTGTAGCCGCGAAATCCAAATAAAACCTTATTTTCCGGCTTCTGCAGGACGTAACATTTCTGACTCATGTTGTTCTAATGCAGTATGTCCACACGTGCCTTCTGTAGCTTAATACATCAAAACTCCGGTACTTAGCATCCACATAGCATCAACGAGCCAAGTAAAAAATGAAAACAGAGACGGTTTATTTCACGAAAAACCAATACAAACAATAACGTCTTCACATGGAGTCTTTATCATACCTATACTTGTAGGTATTAAGCATTAAAAGCAAGAAACTTCAGAAAAACGAAACGGTCAGAAAACTGTTGCTCCACGCCCTGTTCAATAGAATAACTTGCCACGATCTGTCTCCTATATACGGTTTCCTGTGGCCTTTCCAATAGCAGTACAGACTAATGGAGCAAAGATAGGATATTACGGAAAGATACATCAATACTAAATAATATCATTGAGCATCAAAACATTCTAATAATAATTTACTCTTAACTAAACAACCCATTACTACAAACTAATATTTATACATTCCAAATAACATAATAAAGATTAGCTCAAGATTCACTTACTGACAACTATTCATTATGCAGATAAGGCACAAATACAACATAATCTTCATGTCCACAATGGCTCTCACAGTACCTCTTCAAATGCGAGTCGCAATAGCGCTGTACAAACTCGGTAGCTGCGGGGAGTACAGGCTGATAGCTAACCAGTTTGGTGTCCACAAGTCTACGGTCTGAATCGGTGAATTAATTTAGCACCACTCTCTCCCACCAGTCCTTGCTCCTAACGCGCATCCAGCACGACCGGGTCCTTAACAGTGCTGGAGGAAGGCCTATTCTGGGTCCAATAAGCAGCGCTTGTTGTAACGTTAAAGCTCTTCGCCGTCTTCTGCTCATACGCTAGAAGGACAGTGTTAGTTGCCAACCGCAACCATAACATCTGCCATATGACGACGAAACCCATAAGAGCATTCCTGTCTAACGTTACCATGTTTAACGTTACTTTCTTATACGTTATAGGCTACTGTTCTTTCTTATGCAACTAACGTTAGGCTATAGTTAATGTGTTTACTAACTTACGGTTACGCATTCCAACCCGCGTGCTGTTTCTAGCAACCCAACAGGAAGTATAGTCACGTTATGTATAAACGTTAAAATATGTAATTTATAATATATAACGTTAGGCTAATATATGTTTCTAATTTACGTTTGAGTTACACATCGCGTTCAGGGAAAGAAATCGGAATATTGACAGAATCATGTAAACCTGGATTTTCCCCATTATCGCATTACTTAAGTGCATGTAAACGCATTTATCGTATTATTGCCATGTTCGGATTACTCCCAGTTATCTGAATATTGAGTGCATGTAAACGTGCTCATTGACAACGTAAGGAATCTGCCTCTAAATCTTTCATTTTAGATTTAAAAGCATTTCACAAAATTAATTGATTAAGTTTCAAAACATTCTGCAACGTATTCCATACCGAGGGTACAGAATACACAAATGCCCTTTTTTAATTTCGATACGTGCTTTTGGGACATAAAGCAGAAAGAAGTCCTGAGAACGGCACTTCTTATGTACATTCAATGTACATCACCTTAATTTAATTTATTGTACATGTCTATCGGCACCTCCACACTTTATATTTAATACTCCTACTCCTACTGTCCATATCTGGAACTGCTGCTAGTGTTTTACTGCTATGTATATTTATATTTATGTTATTCTTGCCCTTATTTGACTTTTTTTAACAATTTAATATATATATTTTTTTGTTTTTGTTTTTTTTGTTTTTTGTTTTTAATGCCTACTACATAGTTGTTGCTTGCCATGTCCCAAGAATTTCATTGTTCAGAATGACCTTGTGTTATACTGTGCACTTGATAAATAAAAACACTTTGACTTTGACTTTGATAAAAACACATCGGTAATGTGAGAGCAGACCAAGAATGTCCTTATATATAAAGGTGTACCCATGACAGAGCCTACGGGTGGCCAAAGCAGGTCATCCTACCCGAGAGTATAATTCACAGTTGTGAGTCAAAGCTTTACAGTTTGTAATGAACCTAAATGTTACGATCAGTGGAGAATAGGGACCCAATAGCAGGCAGGGGTACAAAAAACCAAAGTTTAATGTAAGGCGAAGGTACAAAATCCAAAACCAAAGAGAAGTCAATAAACAGGCAGAGGTCAAAACACAGGAGGGCACGGCAGAGGTACAAAACAAATCCAGAACACAGGGTCGCGAGAACACGGACAGAGGTACAAAACAAATCCAGAACACAGGGTCGCGAGAACACAGACAGAGGTACAAAACAAATCCAGAACACAGGGTCGCGAGAACACGGACAGAGGTCAAAACCAGGCAATCAAATAGAGGCACGAAAATAACCCAAAAAGACGGACAAAGAAACAAACACAAAAAACCAACAGAACTCGGAAAACAAATACACGGAGGGGGGAAATGGATACTCGAAAACACAGATAGACCACTCGGAATAGAATTAGAAAACAAACAAAACGCTATAATGAAGTGATGAACTCGCGACGAGGGACTAAGACAGCAGGTATATATGCAGGTGTAGACAGGTGCAGACACTTAGCTTGAGAGCAGCATGCGGAAATAAATCAGGTGTGGAGGGTTGACAAGATAACAAGATAATTAGTACTCGTTAGTAATAAACCTATCCTGACCTAGCGTTAGTAAATTAGTAAATGACATGCACGAGAAACGTAAGGCAACATGAACACATGGTTAGAGAGTTAGTATTACCCAATCCTGATCTAACGTTAGTAGATTAGTAAATAGACACAGGAGAAAGAAACAATAAGGGAAGCGTGAGTGACAGCAAGAGAGAGAGAAGCAGTATGAACGCAAGGCTGCGGAAAAACATGGAAAAATGCATGCTTCAAAAACTGTGACAATACAAAACAAACTCAGAACATAACACTAAAGGAAGCATGGTAAGCTATGTCAACCTTATGAAGACACTGAGCAGAGGCATGTATATATAAAAGATCACCGTAGTCCAACACAGATAAAAAAGTGACGGCAACAAGTCGTGTTTTTACACACAAAAAAACACAACTTATTTTGAAAATAAAAAGGCAGTTGTAGCCTCAGCTTTTTCACCAGATATAGCACATGTGGCTTGAAAGTGAGGGAGTCATCAATACCCAGATATTTATAAGAGTTAACAACCTCTAGGTTGGACCAGGAATTGCATGTTCTATCTTACAGTACATAATGCATTAGCTCAATATTAGAGTATAGAAAGTGTGGATTTTTGCAATAGCTCTTAATGAGTTTCCATGCAAAGCATAACATTTAAATGCTTCAAGATCAACGTTAGTTGAGGCAAAACATTCAATGTTGAAAGAACCGATTTGAGTACCTGGTGTGTCTATTTAATATCTGTGTTAGTACTGAAGGTGACCAGCTCTACCTCTCTGCTTAAGCTCACATGGGCAGAGCAGCGCCACAGGGTTTGAACCCACCCAAGGGTAGTGGACAGCGTTGGAACCAGCAGTTAAAATCACAACCTTGACTCAACACCCAAGCATCGCCTGCTTTTCAGTTCTTACCACACAACATAACAAAGAAAATAATTAATAACCAGAATCTGACCAGAATCTCTGACTAAGTTTGGAATTTCCCAAGAGAGAAACTTCAATTGTCAACATGAAATATGTATGTGGAAGGTAAGACTTTTCTTTGGTTGTTTTCAGACAAGAGGGAATGCCTAGGAGGAAGAGGTGAATATTTGATGATTATGTCCGGTAGTGCTGTGATATACTGAACTGATAAAAAACAATGGTAAGACATGGTGAAAGATAAAGCAAGAAGAAAAGACACCAGTGACTCCACATAGTCACTACTTTCACTCAAGCCTCTTTATAGCATCTTTTCCCTCTGATGGAGTACAGTTATATCTGTTGTGTACTCATATAAACACTGCTAGTGTTTATTTATTTGTTTTATTTTATTCTCAATGTATTGAAAACGGGTCCCACAGACCCAAACACCACACAAGGGTTAAAAGAGGAAACCTGGAACGCCATGCCGTACTGCAGTCTTTAAAAGTCAAATCCACTGGGTTAGGTGAGTAGCAGTTTGGTCTACAAGACAAAAAAAAAATAATAATAAATAAAAAAAAATAAAAAAAAAGTTGGTTTCTGCCATTTTTGTCTCCATTGAGAATAAGTCCCAGCCAATTAGATATTGTTATTTTAGGAGCCAACTTGACCGTGATTTGAATACCAGGGGTCTAGGGTGTTTGGATATGCCAAACAAAGAGAAGACCCACCCCTCAGTCATGGAAACTGAGCTGTGGGGGAGCTGTTTTTAAAATTATTGTTGAGCATAAAGTTAGTTTGTTCAGTGCTTCAGGAACCAGATACAACAAATACCTCAGTGTTGTAATCTCATGGCAGGGTTTACATTATTGTCCTTATTTGCATTCTGTTTTCACAGAACAAAGGAGTGATAATCCTCGAGACTAGCACCAAAGGCCATCAATAAACTATACATTTAATAAATATTTGAAATCATTATTCTAATTTATAATGTGCTGAGGGGCGGTTGCCTGGCTGCTGCCGCATGCGGGAGATTTGTTGCAAGGAGGCCGCTTTCGACGCAGGGCGTTTTAATCAAGAGATTAATCTTCTTCTCTGCGTTAAGACTCCCCCCTTCTGCTTAAAGCAGATATCATAATTAGGACGGCCTTTCATGCCGCACTATAAATAAAAAGTGATGTAAAATGGCACCGCGGAGATGCACTCATTCTGAATCAACAGCAGCAGTGCAGGACAGTAGTGTAGGGGTCAGGGGTCACCATGTGTAACCTGGGCTGTGTCCGAATCAGAGCCCTATCGACAGCGTCCCGTTTACTGTGTAATAGCATACTCTATGCTGCTTACTGCATACAGTTTAATGACATGCAGTATGCGACAAATATCCTCCATACTATTATCAGCGAAAACTCGGAAATAAGTATATCATCCGGGGAAAAATATATATATATATATATATAAAATATATATATTTTTAAGTATACTCAACTGGCATACTCAATAGTAGGCAAGTGTGCTTATTCGGACATGGCCCTGGAGGTTCCTAACTCCAATAGGGGCATCACCATTGCTGTATTGTAGTAGGGTACTGTCAGCACTCTGCACTCTCAGAAATACAAGCACAGTGGAGGTACACTTTTCTTCTCTAAGAAACACATTTCTCAAATGTACCCTGAAAGTACAATCATTTTCAAGCATAAAAGGTACAAATTAATTATGTATCGCTGGCTGGAGGTAAAGTTGTATAGGGCGGCAGTTAGTATAATGGATAAGGAGCTGGACTTGTAACTGAAAGGTTGCAGGTTCGATTCCCAGGTAGGACACTGCCGTTGTACCCTTGAGCAAGGTACTTAACCTGAATTGCTTCAGTATATATCCAGCTGTATGAATGGATAAATGTAATAAGAAGTTGTGTAAGTCGCTCTGGATAAGAGCGTCTGCTAAATGCCTATAATGTAATGTAATGTAATGGGTACCATCTCTGTGACAAGCGTTTGTATCTTTTTAGGAACTTTTCGTTCTTTATTTTCTGAGTGTGTGTGTGTGTGTGTGTGTGTGTGCGCGTGTGTTTGTGTGCCTATATAGGAAGGTGGTAAGTAGTGCAATACCCTGTTATTGTCATTATGCATTCTTAAGTTGTAATGTTTGCACAACTATTGATTCAAATTATCAATATTCCATTCAGTGTATGAGGTGAGTGAGCAGTAGCCATTATGTTGGTGTGTTCAGGCATACGTGTACTTTAATTATTAATGCTATTAATGCTCTGTTTTCACTGGATTCCTCAAACATTTTAAGTAGAAAGATTTAAATAAAGCTTTTCACAGGTACACAAGAGCCCTAAATGCAGTATTTGAAAGCTTCAAGCTGACAGCTGTGCAACTTTTACAGCAACAGCACAATTAACATTATAAAATGTTATTCTATCAAAAGGTGATGGCCTTGGCTGTCCAAGGCCTGCATTTCATCAATAAACTGATATTTTCTTTTGACAGATAAATGCCAGTCTTCCTTCTTTCATTCTGTCTGTCTTTTTACAGAAGAACAACTTTATTTTTTTTCATTCCTTTACAACATCATCCTTGACAACTGTAGATGAGGTTGTTCAGAAAAGAAAAAAAGTTTTTATTTAACTTTTTTTAGAGATTGTGATGGATTCCTGGCCCACAGTAGCAGTCTCAGTGTTAACACATCTCTCAGCAGGGACAAGCTCTCATTATGCACATGTGTGATTAGTCTCCATATGTGTTCTATAACTCCATATTACCAGTAGTGATTGTGACATCAGCATTAGAATGTTCAGTTATTTCGCACATATCACATATTTGTGATCCTGCACCTCAAAGAGTTAAAAAGTACTCTATGAGAGTTGACTTTGCATTGAACGTTTAGCTGTGTTGGACTGGGGGGGGGGGGCCTTACAGTAGATTGCTTCGATGTGAACGTTAATTTTACTCCTAGCGACCAGGACCACGGGATCCTTAACGGCCGGTCATTCAGAACAGAGTTTTTAAGCCCTTGATGTGAAAGGCATAAATCTTATCGCGGTCTAACACCATTAAGCACATTGCATTAGCCCTATTAAAGCACCCCCATCGCCACTCACCTCCAGCAAGGCAAATGCGCGATCGGATGCCGCGTTTCACAGCACATCTGCTGCATGGTTAATGCCCTCATCGTTTTCCAGCCTGTTGCTCGTGACAAGGACAGAGCCGCATGCCCCAAACAGGGCTCTTGGCGTGATACATGAATGCTAAGTGTGGCCCCATGACTTACGCTGTTGGAGTCTTATATATTTTTCCTTCATTTTTTTGGTGTCTGTTCTTCGTGTAATCATAAATTCTTTAACTTTTAGGGAACGCTGTACAGCTCAGCTGCAGGGCATATTTCTCAGAAGGGAAAATTTGTCTGTTTCAGTACACACAAAAAAAAACCCAAAACACAGTTTGTGCCACAAGCCAAGATAATTTACAAAGGAAACAAAAGGTGGTCCATATTGGAACACTTCAAACCTCTGCCACCTGTGAAATTTTTCATAAGTGCACACTACCTTTATTTGTAAGAGAGAAAACAAATATATCGATATGTCAAAAAAAAATATCGCCTGATTCAGTGTTTTTTCTATAAAAATCGCAAAGTGAAGAAGTGGATGTTTGAATGTGTTCGCTTTTTTATTACAAAAAAAACATGAATTTAAAAATATGCTTTTTTGATGTACAGCTTAAAACTATGTTAAAGACAGTGGTGCTAATGTAGACCTATAACTAGACCCCTCAGGATGAGAAGCTATCGAGCACATTAGGACACTATCAATCTTAAAGGACCCTAATGACCACAGGAGCAGTAAGCTTAAAAAAACACGCTTTGAATATACTTATAGAAATGATACACAGCCCATACTAAAAATGTATAATTTAGAAATAAATTAATGACATATCCCCAAGGATAATAACCATGCAATTATCATAGGTAGATGCAGAAAAAAGAAGAAGAAAACATCTGAAAGACTGAGCTCAGGTTGATAAATGTATTTGTTTGTTTATTTATTTATTTAGTCTTTATGTGGGTGTCTTTAGATTCCTTATTCAAAGGAACTTACTTATACTTTGAGAAATAGAACTTAAGGGCAAAATTAATTGGAAAAGGATTCGAACCACCTCGACAGCTTGTAAGAGACAATAACAAAGAGCGTTGTGAATTACGTTATTAAGTCCATGAATTATTAAAAAAAATTATAATAATAAATATTTTAGGAAAGCACATTTCTTGAGAAGTGATAGCGATATTAAAACTTATCTTTTCAGACACCAGGGATAGTCTTCTCTCCTTGGTATTGTCCTCTGAGACTGACTACTGACCGTCATTTTGAGTGTGGGTTTCACAAATGTCAGCTTTAGGCAGGGAATAAGATGGGTAGGACTCCGAATTGGCTTCCACTGCACTATCAGCAGTGCTATGTGTTTCCCGACACTGAGTCTCACAAATTCATCCCAGCCATAAAGTTGTCTCTCATAGCAAAATTATGTGGTTTCATTCAAAGAGACACGCTGGCTACCTACTCAAAAAAACTGTACTTATCATTACAGGCTCATTATTACAGAGACTTTTTTCCCATATCAAATACGTCATACAGGGTGAGACTTTCTCTTTATGATTCAATGATTTTATTGCTCATTTTCGTGGGTTTTGCATATTGTATGAACACATATGTACATAATTTTTCCTGTTCTGGGTTTCTGAGGGCACACACACACACACACACACACACACACACACATGTGCGCAGTCCCATGTAACGATATCTAACATCTTTATACCGTGTAATCATATCAGACTTCACAATTTTGAGCGGCCTGACAAGCACAATGAAGCAGGAAAAGGTGATCATTTATGTCACAGTAATTAGTTTCCTGAACTTGCCGTTGCTATAACTTGGAAAGCCTCATGCTGGCGAACGTCCTTTGTGGAGGCTTTAAATATTCAAGCAAAGTCCAAATCATCGTCACGCCATACAGTAATCTGACAAGGCGAAGCAAACTTTCTTCCAGATGCCACAGTAAGACAGCGGACTTTGCTGCAGTGGCATATTCTGTCTGTCATTTATCACTATGTACATGAAATATGCATAAAAAATCACAACACAAGGTCTGGGATTAATATTAGTGACACCTACACGCTGGGATGCCAAATTAGCCACCAAC
This sequence comes from Ilyophis sp. 1 JC-2022, assembly GCA_022702515.1. Lineage (NCBI taxonomy): Eukaryota > Metazoa > Chordata > Actinopteri > Anguilliformes > Synaphobranchidae > Ilyophis > Ilyophis sp. 1 JC-2022. Next base: position 128,999,184 of record CM040403.1, read on the forward strand.
ACTGGCAGTAACCAGCACATTTTTATTTATTTATTTCAAAAAAAATTTTGTCAGGGATAAATATTAATTATCATAGCATGTGGTCCAATGCAGGTAGCCATCTTTCAAAATGAGCAGACAGATTTAAATAGGCCTAATTAAAATGGATTCTTCTCTGCCTGCCCTGGCTGATTTTGGGAAGGCCGTAAAACAGCCCTCCCCCCTCCCCCCCATGCCTCTGGAATACAAATAACCGCTACAGTCAGGTTAGGTCGGCCGCGATTGGCCGAGCTCTAATGACCAGCATTGGCGGAAGCCGCGTCCCATTGGCCGACGTGCGCACTCGTGCCGCGAGCCATCATCGAATTTGACAGGAGATCTCTCTGCGGAGAGTCGCCATGGCATGTGCGGTAATGCGCGTAATGAACCGCCCGCTCCCGCTCGCCCTCCCGCTCCGGGTATAAATGCCCACTTCGACAGGCCTGGGTTATGGGGCCCGTGTTCCAGCTGATGCGCTCCACGGAGCCGCGGGCAAAAATGCGCCCGTTTCTTCAGCATAAACCGCACGCTTGCAGGAGGGATCACTGTAAAACAGCGCCTCTCTGAAGCCGCTCGGGCGCTCCTGTAGTAATACATAGGCAGAAAGCAAGACGCTGAAAGAAAGAAGAAAAAAAATAGTCACACAGCAACATTAGAAAGAGTTCAAGGCGTTGTTTTTTTTTTTTTTACTTCATTGTGTGACGCTGTGCTTAATTTGATTTCTTCTTTGTGACAAAGGCAGCAGCATTTTCTCACCTGTGCTCCGGGCCTGGACCTGTTTCACCATGTGAGCAGAGAAATAAGATTACAGTAACACGTTGTGTTTTTTGCATTTTGCAGCATTCACACTGTGACAGCGCCCGCTGGGGTTAGCAGAAGCAGGTATCACTGCAAACTTGACACATTTTAATACATAAATAAATACATAACTAAAATACACTGCTCAAAGAAATTAAGGGAACACTTAATCAACACAGTATAACACCAAGTCAATTAAACTTCTGGGATATTGATCTATCCAGTTAGGAAGCGTAAATGATTGTGAATCAATTTCACCTGCTTTGGTGCAAATTAAAGTGAAAACAGATGGACAGGAGAGGCAACAGCAAGACAACCCCCAAAAAGTAAATGGTTTTGGAGGTAGTGGCCACAGACCATTTCTCTCTCTTTATCCTTCCTGACTGATTCTTTTCTAGTTTTGCATTTTGCTAGTGCCCTTGTCATTACTGGTAGCATGAGGCGGTACCTGCAGCCCATTCAGGTTGCACAGGTAGTCCAGCTCCTCCAGGATGGCACATCCATACGTGCTGTCACAAGAAGGTTTGCTGTGTCTCCCAGCACAGTCTCAAGAGCGTGGAAGAGATACCGGGAGATGGGCCATTACACGAGAAGAGCTGGACAGGGCCGTAGAAGGGCAACAACCCAGCGGCAGGACCGGTATCTGCTCCTTTGTGCGAGGAGGAACAGGAGGAGCACTGCCAGAGAACACCAGAATTGACAGGTTCACCATTGGCGCCCTGTTCTCTTCACAGATGAGAGCAGGTTCACACTGAGCACATGTGACAGACGTGAAAGAGTCTGGAGACGCCGTGGCGAATGTTATGCTGCCTGCAACATCATCCAGCATGACCGGTTTGGTTTCATTGACTTGGTGTTATACTGTGATGATTAAGTGTTCCCTTCATTTATTTGAGCAGTATACATAAAACAGATTCCAAACGGACACTGGTGCATATGACATCACGAGACAATCACAGAGCTGCACTGAGATGTGAACAATGTTTCACATGCGTTATGCAAGTGGTACAGTCTATTCTCATGTTACATTCTCTGATTTTTTATAATAATAATCTTTTCAGTTTGCAAGGTCACTTTCCAAATGGGATTTGTACAACAGCAGAGGCGGGGGAAAAAAACGAATCAAACTGAGCCATGAGCCATCCTCGGTTTTTCTGCCTGTAATGTAAATGTTTTCGTGATTTTGGCTTTGTATCATTTGACTTTGCATCACAATTCGCTGCACAATGTTTTTATCCCTCGTATGTTATCAAGCAGGTTTGAATATCACACACTTCCTTAGTTCTCTCCTTCGATAGGTTACACTACCGGTCGATCGCCAAGCTGGGCCCAAACAGGCAGAAATGCAACTTGTACGATCATCGTGTCCTAAGGACTACAGCCGTGTCCGGAGCGCACTTACTTACTATTGAGCATGCCAGTTGAGTCTACTGTTTTAAAAAGCTGTTCAGTATGCAACAATTCAGAAAATTGTGTGTTCGTAATATCCCTGGATGATATACTTATTTGTGGGGTTTTTCTTGGGTAGGCTGCGGAGTGAAAAGGAGCAGCTGGTGACACCGCGTGTTTTGGAGGAGAACCACGGATGTCTACACTCTTCTGAATCCGCAGTGGCGTTCTCGCATGGACCCGGCAGCGGTTGCAGATAATCGGACATTCCAAATTAGGGTGGGATTTGGATAGTGGGAGCTGCTTCAGCCACTGATTGTTAGTAAGTTGACTGTCTGTTAGAGCCACGCCTGAGCCACTTAACAATTGACAGACAGTACCCTTGTCTCATCATAAGCATGATAACCCAGAGTTAGTGAAACAGCAAATACCCAGCTGTTTAAATGGATAAGCCAGATGTATATGTTTCCCAGCATAAAGCAGAGAGGCTGATAAATAATAGCACAGGGTGATTCTACTTGTATTTCATTGGAAATGGCTATAGCTTAGCGCTATCAGCACAAAGCCATTATCTTCATGTTTAAAATATGGATGTGCCACGGTGTTATCGGTCCGCTTTTAGCGTGAGGTCACCCTGCTATTGGGCAATGCAAGGCGTAATAGATTGACTGTGGTTTCATGGAGCGTGAAACAGCGTCAGTTGGCCAAGGAGACCTCAGAGATTCATACCCGGGGTTGCGGGGTTCATCATATGAACCGCGTGGGTAAAGTCACAGGAGTGTGACGACGGGCAACAAGCTGAACGGTCACACAGGTAAACACTTTATGGGAAAAAAAGTACATTGTAAGATTTCAAGATAAGATTTTTTAAGACTCAAGTTTTTTCGTAGGTCTAAATAAACGTATTTGGCTTCCGCCAATGCTGGCACATTCCTAACTCCAACTGGGCCCCCCAGTCCCCACATCGATTCACCACACTGAAGTCACTTGTGGTGTGATTACTTGTAGGTGTGGTTTAGAACAGAAGCCAATCAGACGATGCGCTGTGGATGCATGTGCTGCTGCTCCACCAATGACTGCTGACTGGCACCAGTCAATCACTCTCATACCCTGCCTTTTTTTATGGATTTGAATAAATTTTAAAATACTAAAAAAAAGATCAATAAATCGATAAAAAAATTGTTATTTAGCAATCTAAAAATATAATGTTTTTCGCTCAGCTTCTTGTATTTATGCACTGAGGCAACTGATTTGACCGTTTATAACCTCTCTGAGTTTCAATACATTCAAAACGCTGTGGAATTCCACATTAATATTCTTAATATTTCATTTTTATGTTTGAAAAATAATTTTAGTCAATATCGTTCCACTGGCAATTTATTATTAATATTTTTTTATATGTGGGTAAACACATACTTTGAATAAACCGCAGTTTGTTCATTTGAGTTTCTAGTCATTCTTGTCAACCACATACTGATGGATAGGGAGAATGTGTTGGCACGTTGTCTTTTAGGTGTAAAATATTCTCTCCATCATTCTTTTCAAAAGTACATCACTGTAAAATATAATGAACAGCACAACAAATCAGCAAGATCAGGAGAAGGCAATTTGAATCGGAGGAATGCGGCACTTCAACGAAATAAGGTTGCCACACTTAATCCCTCCATCCATTGCCGCAAACCTCTTACAACCACCAATAAGAGGATTAAAAAATAATGGGAGCGAAACATACCTTTACAATTCACTGATGTATGAAAACCTGTTGTTCTTGCAAATCAGCCGAGCTCATGCACAAAATAAAACCTATGTCCCTACTGCATAATTCCGATTTAGGTGTTGTGCATGACTAATAGTGACTAATATCCTTTTTCTTAGATAGAATATTAATGTAATATCCCAACATTTGTTCTGCTGAGTGAATTCATTTGATACAGCGGATTACACAATGCTGTTTTTTATTTGGAAATCTTGAATATTCCTAAGCATCAGACTGCATGTAAAGCCATTGATGGTATTTCCTTACGGAGCGCACAGCACGACACACGTAATGAGATTCATGAGGAACAGATTGCCTGCTTGAAGACGCGATAGCGGCAGAAAGCCTGCAGTACGACACTCATCCAGAGCCAAGAAAGCGCAAAAGCCTCAGACAAAAGTGTGTCATCAGGTAACGCAGAACGGCCCTGTCACCGGGTAACACAGGGCGGTTGTGTAAATGGGTAACACAGGGCAAACCTGTCACCGGGTAACACAGGGCGGTTGTGTAACCGGGTAACACAGGGCGGTGGGTGTATCAGCAGGTAACACAGGCTAACCCTGTCACTGGGTAACGCAGGGTGGGTGCATCAGCAGGTAACACAGGCCAACCCTGTCACTGGGTAACGCAGGGTGGGTGTATCAGCATGTAACACAGGCCAACCCTGTCACTGGGTAACGCAGGGTGGGTGTATCAGCAGGTAACACAGGCCAACCCTGTCACTGGGTAACGCAGGGTGGGTGTATCAGCAGGTAACACAGGCCAACCCTGTCACTGGGTAACACAGGGTGGGTGTATCAGCAGGTAACACAGGCCAACCCTGTCACTGGGTAACGCAGGGTGGGTGTATCAGCAGGTAACACAGGCCAACCCTGTCACTGGGTAACGCAGGGTGGGTGTATCAGCAGGTAACACAGGCCAACCCTGTCACTGGGTAACACAGGGTGGGTGTATCAGCAGGTAACACAGGCCAACCCTGTCACTGGGTAACACAGGGTGGGTGTATCAGCAGGTAACACAGGACAACCCTGTCACTGGGTAACGCAGGGTGGGTGTATCAGCAGGTAACGCAGGATGGGCACGACACTGGGTAACGAAGGGCGGGAGTGTTACCGGGTAACGCAGGGCGACCGTATCAGTCGGCAGGTACCTTCACAGGATTGGTTGTTGTGGTGTCCCGGCAAGTGATTTCCCTCAACCAGCAATTAATAAATAGAAATAACATCTCATAGAGCAAAGATGATAATAAACAAATCAATAAATAAACTGTCTTGTTACTGTTGTTGTTAGCATTATGTAGCCTTTTTAAAACCTATATGAAACTGGTTCATTCTTTCACACCCAGTGTTGGCTACTGTCCATATCTGTTAGCCTGAGAGGAACGTCTGCTAATACTCTGAGGCAATGGCAGCACAACACTTAAGCACTTCCTGCTGAATCCCTTCTTTTTTCCACAGCCTGTCTACTACATCACATTGGCAAGATGCACATAATTGCATATGACTGTGATTCCAATTTTAAATAGGCTGCAGCAATGAATAGGCAAGTATTGTAAACCGTCTGTCATTTCCACAGATGAATAAGCAAATCAATGGAGTCATGGTGCTTCAAAACAATATTGCGCAGCCATTTTCCCTCCAGTAATTTATCGAAAATAACCATTTTAATCACATCTTAGACGTGGCAAATAATTGTTTCGAAACAGATTCAATTTCAAGAAATAAATACATGTTAAATCAGGCTCACAAAGTATTACATTATTCACATTGGTGAATAAATAAACAAATAATGACTCTAAAATATGTTTAGCTTTATAATCAGGAGAGACACTAAGGCGCAGATGCTGATGTAGGCTCAAAATTAAATGAATAAGATCACCGTAAGCTCCCTGCACACCCCTCCCCAGGTTTCTTCTCTTTTTTTGTAGGGGGGGTGGGGGGGGGGGGGCAGAGGTCTCGTTGCTCATCTCACACAAACCTGTCCTGGCGCTCAAACTGGCTCCCTGCCCAGGAGAGTACTGCGTCTCCTGTGATTAGACGGAAATGAAGAACGCAATTAAAATGGCAGGAAGCTGCTTCTTCACATTATTCTGATGAAAATGAGACGTGCGCTGAGCGTCGGACCCGCGCCGCGGAACAATGTGATCCATCCTCAAAAGCCACTCGGTCCTGTCACACAGACCGAGGCTTATGCTACGCTTGCTGCGCTATCGTGCTAACAACAAAGATCAATGACAAGGCTTGAACTCTGGATTCCGGAACTATAAATCAAAAACCTCAACCTGAATTTAATAGAAATGTGTCTAACTTTGAAATGCAAGAGAATTTTTTCTTTTTTTGTTATTTTCCTTTTGTTTTTGCTCACAAACAGCTATTGGCAATTTAAATTTGGTGATCAATGGACATTAAAAAATGCGTTAGGGAAGAACAAAACTAACACTAGCATTTGATTGAGAATCAGAGTTGCAGAGAAATGACCGTGAGTTGGATTAATTGAGAATGTGTTCTTAACTTTGACCTCCATTTAATGAATAAAAGTGTTACTTGCTTCTTTGTACACTTACTTTGACAAATACATTTTGGGCCTTGCAGAACATTTGCCCAAATTTAATTGAAAGGACAAATGTTGATTGACACCAAGCCTGTGCTTACTCTCTTGGATTAAGTCTCATCTAGTCAATAATGACATCAATGCTACTTCATTCAGTGTAAACACTCGGCAGAAGAGTAACCCTTAAGCACAGCATGCCGCTAAGTTATTTCAGAACAGATAAGCACCCTGCGGTTTTTATTTATTTATTATTGTAACGAACAAGGTTATGGTGGGGCTCGAACCGTGGAACTTCAGAGAGAGAAACCACTGCACCAAAGATTAATTCACCGTCAGCGAAGGGGTTAGGCAGCCTCGCATGCCTGATCGCTACACTATACCCCACTTTCCAAAAAGCGTGCCCTGGCGCTCACATGCCACTCACAGGCTGCTGCCCTCGAGGGGCACGACCCTCCCCATTGAGTCCCCGCCTCCACTGCTGACACCGATGTAACAAACGAGGTTCTGGTGGGGCTTGAACCACGGAACTTCAGGGGGAGAGGCCACTGCGCTAACTGCTGCGCCAAAGACGAATTCGCTGTCAGCGGGGAAGTTTGATTGCCTCATCTGCCTAATCGCTACATTATTATATATATTTTTTGGTATCTTGCATAGAATAAACACAACACAAACATTGTTGTATTTGTACTGTTTAAAGCTATGCTGTTTTATAGTCTTACAATCTCTAAGCACACACATCATAAGTTAGCATTTTGTATTATTAGCAGCTTCGCTATCTTGCTCGGTGTAAACAGTGTTTTTAATATTAGAATCTTGCAAACCAAGAGCACGTACATAATACGTTTATGTTTATTATTTATTTATTTTTTATTTATTGGCAGCGGGTATACTTTATTTTGTGCAGGGTACACACGGACAAAAAAAAAAAGCATTTTTACCGCTCACAGCTATGCTACTGTACACACTGTGCACACGCATGTCTAGGAAACATTTTCCAGTTCTCAGAGCACCTGTCACTGTATCTGGCATTGGCTAACATGCTGTCAGCTTGTGCCAATATGCTGAGTGAATGCCTCTGGCTGGCCTCAGGTATAGCTGACCTGCAGGTAAGGTAAGTGAATGGAAATGCAACTAATGGCCAGGGTCACTATCTCCTCCCACATATACAGCCATGCGCGTATCCAGGTAACAGCCCTGACATCTTAGCAATGGTACATTGCATAGCAACCCTGCCCCATGTGATTTGTTAAACTCATAGGAAAGGGTAACACCCATCGGGTGCACTGTGCGGATTCTCCCGCATCTGCCAAAAATTATCCCACTTCTTCTCGGCGGCGGATGGCGATCGATGTGCGGGTCGTTTCGTGTGCTAAATAAAGAAAGGAAAATGCTGAAATGGCGGGATTGGGATGTTTCGCGAGCCACTCAGAGGAAGTCCAACATGATTAAAAAGTGTTGGTCACAGGCAGCTACATGTTTTATTTGTGAAAAAACACATCCCCTGATTTCAAACCTATGACTATAAGCACAGCGTAATACCCGGGGTGGTGACCAGGATAAGACACATAAGCACTAGTTCTAAAAAAAACTAATGTAAAATTAAAATTAAAATCTAAACAAATATTTTAACCGGTGAGTTTGCAGTGGGTCTTACAATTTTTATGGAGTTTACTATAACCCCCCCATCATCATAGCTCTCACATACTTACACTTTTTGGAACAATAACTCACACTATTGTGAGTCTACAGATGCTCTAATCATTTAGAGCTATATCACAGCAAGCCTGTGAGCCTCAGTATTCATTATTTAATGGCGCTTATGAGACTCCTCAGGAGGAGAGCCAGTCCATCAAAGGCCCGATTGGTTGAAGCTTTAAAATCAAAGCCGATATTCCGAGGTGCCAATAGAGGTGGGACCAAGTCATTGTTTTGCAAGTTACAAGTCTCAAGTCTTAGCACTCAAGTCCCAAGTCAAGACAGGCAAGTCCGAGTCGAGTCCAAAGGCAAGACTGACAAGTCCCAAATCGAGTCCCAAGTCCTAAACTTTGAGTTTCAAGTCGTAAACAAGTCATAATGTGCTCGTCACCTAATTTAATGCCATTATAATAAGGAGTATATTACAGAAAGAGAGTGAGGCCTAATGTATATACAGAATATATAAATAAACCACATCCCGACACTGTCATAAAGTTTCAATCATGTATCAGAAGGTACATCAAAACAACTGCTACTGACCTTCGAGTAGGGCTACAATCTGAACACTGGCATGAATGTCTGAAGAAAAAAAAGATGCAGATCCCAGAGGTGAGAGACAAAACCTGATGCATAGAGACTGTGTGCATACAACAGAGACTGTATGTGTGTGTGTTAAAGGTAAGATAACAATAACCAAATGACAACGCATCTCTGCAATGTGTTTATTCCAAAAGCATGGTAGGTCCTACTTGTCTGTATTTTCAGTTTTTTCCTCTTTCTGCTCTCACAACTGCCCCTCTCTCACACACACACACACACACACACACACACACACACACACACACAATTTTATCTGGCCCCCCACCTCTCTTTCTCTCTTCCTCTCTTACAGGAATGTATGTTAATGGTTTTAGGAGCAGCAGTAACTAGGCTACTGCTGGCTATCGATGACAGACAGCTAACATTAGATATTGCTGATTAATTGATTTACATGATTTAGAAGACAAGATTAGGCTACCAACTGCCTAGCTATAGAATAACAAAGTGGTAGTCGTTGACGTCCCGATTATAGTAGCCTATTCAAATTTTTATAAAATTATAAATACAATGTATAATAGTGTAAAAAAAAAAAAACTACATTGACAACCCCTGTAGGCTAGAATAGTTAAATTGATGGTCAAGGGATTCTAAAAACTCCAAATATCCATAACATTTCACAGAGGGATGTATCCACTACACACCAACCAAATATTAATTCAAGAAAATGTGAATAGGTATATTAATATACATCTCAAAGTCAGCTAATAAACTCAGTCTTGAAAGGACTCAGGATTGTAGGGGTGTGGTCTAAATTCTAAGTTCTGTGAATTGAACCATATGTTTGAACCCGGCGAGGAATTAATACAATCAACTCAAAGTAAAATACAGTGCGGCTGCTATCAACAGATAAATATCACACGCAAGCTCGCAATCAAAGTTAAGTTAACTTAAACGCGAAGCCCTTGATCTAACATTAGTCTATGTAAAGCATAGTGGGCACACAAAATGGTACACTCAATAAATAGATTACTACATAACAAGGCCAACAGCAGCTCTCACTTATATAGACTTGGTGAGTAGCTTGGCCGTGTCCCTGTAATCAAATATTCAGCATGCGTTGATCAAAGGTGCTATGCCCGAGTCTCTCGGCCATCACCCCCATCCGCCGAACAGCTACGAGCTCATTGGCAATGGATTAGAGAGAGTTTGTACAATCGCGAATCTGAGGCCCCTGCTGCTCGTTTGCCAACCGGGTTGCTGCCGATGTCATTGCCATCATCCACTTCAGTTTTTTTTAACCAGTTCAGTGCCCAGCATTCAACTGCACCTCTCCTCTCTCTGCCAGGAAATGTCCATGACACCGTGCTGGTACCTGCCCGCAGAGAAGAGAAACAACCCAACTACAAAAACTAAAAAACGACTAAAAAAAAAGTGAAAGATTGGGAGAGGGATACGGAGAGCAGGAACAAATAAACACTTTCGCTAACTATTCTAAATCCAAATGCTGATAACGCGGACAACTATTCTCAAGGACAAACAAAACAAACATTTGGTTCAGACTTCAGACAGAATTTGTTTGTGGAACAGGACGGTTTTATTTGCCTCAAACTATGGGAGGAGTTATGTAATAAGATCAAAGTATGTATTGGTTGAGGTTTCATGTCTACATCACCATGGACCCATTTCGACTCCACCCTTTTTTTCAGCATACAGGAATACAGAGATCTAGATCTAGATCTAGACTGAAATTTAATGAGATTGCAATGGAATTGATTCTTCGCGCTTTATTATTGCTCAATACATATCCTAATAGCCATAAATAACGTGGTTATAAGCATATTACGGATTTTCATTGACCCTCACATTAAAAGTGCATTTTTACAAATAGCTGTCTCGGGAAATTTGAAAATAAGGTAACTTGTGTTATGCAGATATGACTTGCATTTATAACAATTCAAATTAAACTAATAAAGCGATATGGCATAATTATGGCACAATTTATCAGGGGAAGTCTACATCTGTCAATACACTACCAAATTGATCTTGATGGCCTTAATAAGGCGGCCACACAGATATCTGAGCGGTAACGTTATCTAGGTTTTCAACCAATGTCAATGTAATCATCTAGCAGTAATCCCACGTTCCCGTTTCTCGTTCTGAAGTTTCTCGTTCTTTTTCTTTGTTGTTCTGGTGTAACTTGATAGGTGTTGTGATTGGGTGTTGTTCTGGTGTAACTTGATGGGTGTTGTCGGATTGACTCAAAGTGGATCTGGGAAATTAATTACATAGGGTTGATTTACTGGAAATGAATAAGCTAGTTGATTCAGGAAATTAACACTTTTTAACAACGTAATTTGTAATCTTTGGTTTGGGGAAGGTATCAAAGGGCTCAAGTCCAAGTGAAGTCACGAATCATTGGTGTTAAAGTCAAAGTCCAGTTGCAGTTGATTTTGTAAAGTCAAGTCTAAAGTCATCAAATTCGTGACTCGAGTCCAAGTCATGTGACTCGACTCCACACCTCTGGGTGCCAGGCACCTGATGGTCTATCACAATATGGACAGAGCACTGCACCGCAAATATGTTCCACCCACCCACGCCTTGACTAAAGGAAATGTAGTTTTGGAGTATGCGATTGTATTGTATCATTGTAAATTCACTCGTATCGTAGGCGGTCCGCGATCACAATCTCTACCCCTCTCCCCCAGTGTACAGTGATGGATGTTGCTGCCACCACTATGCTCCACTGTTCTCTGGATGCTCTGCTATTTTGGGTTTTTGGAAAACATAACAGCTAAAATATTCCTATTTTGGTTTCATCAGATCACAAAATATTTTGCCACATTGCTTGATAATCTTCAGTGGGTTTTTTGCATGCGTAAAACAAGAGTCAATGTCGGCTTTGTTTAGTAGAGGCTTCCTTCTTGTCACCCTGTCATACAGGCCAGAATTGAGGAGAGCTCAGGCTGTTGTTGTCACATTCACACATTAACCAGTCTTTGCCATAAAGGACTGCAGCTCCTTTAATGTTTTCATTGACTTATTGGTGGCCCCAGGCTCCTTCTTGTTCGGCCATACCGTTTTGAGGAACAATCTGTTCTGGGCGATATCTTAGTAGTGCCATATGCCTTCCGCTTCGTAATTATGGTCTCAACTGTGTTTCCAGGGCTATTTAAGTCATTTTTGTATACCAATCTCCTGATTTGTGTCTGCCCAAAACATTTATTCTTACTACCCAGCAGAGGAAGCCTAGAAAACAGCTGATTTAATTCTAAGCTAATCAGAATCTCTATAATTGGACACAGGTGGTGGCCAATTAGCCTGGTGTGTGATTTAAGAGTATAAAAACTTTGGTTATACTTGAACTATCTTTTAAAATGCATTACTGCGAAATACAATTTCTAACATAGTGCACATATTTACCATATTCTTTAGTATATTTGCATATATTTATGTAAGAGCACCCAACAGAGTCCTTTTCAACACAACACATTTATTGTAACTTTGTATAATTTTTTTTTGTGTGAGTGTGTGTGTGTGCATGTGTGTTACTTCGGTTAAAACAAAAAATATATTGACAGGTATTTATTTATGAACTGCAGTCTAAGGGGCACAGAGAGACAGATTGCTTTGCAGGTGATGCATAAATATGAAGCATAAAAAAGGAAGGTGATTAACCTGTATCACGTATGAAATGCATAAAAACAATTACGCATGTTTTAAATATCGAACGTCCCTGCCCACGGCCAATTATCAGAGCCCTGTTTGACAGTGAGGCTGGCCATCAGTGTATAACAGCAATTGTTTACATGGCTTATAAGCTGACGTTTCTTCAGATGGTCAGTTCCGTCGGCGTCTCGGCGACCTTTCTTGTGCAAAGCAGTGGACCAAAAGCTGTCAGATCCCCGCACCTTTCTGCCTTACCCCACCGAGTCTCTAAAGGCCAATTATCACACTTGGTCTCACAGTACGCCCAACTTGGCTTCAATTATAAGGATTAGGCTGTGACACAGTATTTACGTATCATTTATTACAGTTCAGTAGTTTAGCAGCTGAACCCCGAGCTAGCAAGTAAAGAGATTAATTGATAAATAAATAAATATGTAAATAAATAAATAAATAAATACAGCAAACAAGCCAGATCTGTTGCCTATGTATCTTGGTGATGTATTGAATAGTGGAGAGGTCATAAACATATGTATGTGTCTTGCTAATCCTTGATGGAGTGGTCCCAATTACCAAGCAATGTCCGTGAATGTAAACATGAGCTAAACGTCAAAACTGCACTGGCTGAAACATTATTTTTTTCTCCAAATGTGACTTACTAGGATTTGTGCATAGTGCTTTAATAAATCTCCTCTCTTCATTTCCAAACGCTTGAAGCAGCATGCATAAATATGTCTCTCATAAGCATATCATATATAATTCTCTCATTCAGCATAGCAGATGACGAGGTGGGCAGTAAGGGGTAGGGAGAGAACTTGAACATGTCCAGTTATCAGCCATTATGAGAAATGCTGTTGAGCTTGAGAGACTTTTCAGAGTCATATTTAGACTGTGAGGTTCACATGCTATGGGAGAGCTGTGGGCGTCCTTTTGAAACTTGTTCAATGGGTGCAAGAATCTCACGAGAGACCATGTATACTGCCTGGCCAGTGGCTGGCCACGCCCAGCTCAGTGGTGGAATTATACATAGCATAATTCAGATAATTATTTCCACTGAAGTTCATAATAGTCATATGAACATATTGTCATATTGTGCATAGTCCCGGAAATTCGCAAAAAACAAAATGGCCACTGGCCTTTTACCTGTGATCCTTTTGTAATTATTATTTTTTATAATAAAAATAATTGAACACCCCAAGTCACTTATGATTATTACTTATATCAGGAGATTATGA
>CM040403.1:129017827-129035327 GCA_022702515.1 Ilyophis sp. 1 JC-2022
TTTTCCAGGTACCTTGTTTCTGTATGCATTACCTGAACGAAGTCCTCAGCACAACATTGACCTGCAGAATGAATACTGCCAAACAGGGCCCTGGCAATAAGTATGATCAATACTAATGGTGTATTCCAGGGAGTATTTTACCACTGGAGAGTGGAAATTAGAATTCAGAATATATTTCACCTATCTAGGTTTAAATGAAGAGAGAATAAAAAAAAATGGCTTAACTTGAGCACAGTGGAAATTTTCAAAGACGGGAAGGAACATTTTGACAGAGTGGTCAGAGTGACAGAGTCAGTGAAACCTGGCCAGTCAGACCGGCACATTCCAGCAGCCAAAGCCGCCCAGACATGGCAGGTTGTACTCAGTCAGTCTGCATTTAGTGATTAAATGTCCAGCGGGCAGAGGGAATGCTTTTATGGACACATTTTTTTTGGCAGTTTGGGACTTTGCAGTGATGGGAGAGGGGATTGATATCCGTTTGTGGCGTGTAGAAGCCCTGAGGCTCTTTCCGTTAATGGAACCGAGAAGAGGAGAGGAGAGGAGAGGAGAGACCCCCCCCACCCCCCCCCCCCTATACTGTGGGCGGCACAGTGGTGTTGTGGATAGCACTGTTGCCTCACAGCACAAAGGTCCAGGGTTCAAATCCAGGCCAGGGGCCTTTCTATGTGGAGTTTGCATGTTCTCTCATGTGGGTTTCCTTGGGGCACTCCGGTTTTCTTCCCATAGTTCAAAGACATGCCGGTTAGGCGATTAGAAGACTCAAAATCCGTAGGTATGAGTGAATGGTGTCTGTGCCCTGCGATTGATTGGCGTTCTGTCCAGGGGGTATTTCTGCCGCTTCCCCAATGCATGCTGGGATAGGTTTTAGCACCTCCACGACCCTGACCAGGAATAAGCGGGTTTGATAATGAAAGGATGGACTTCATATTGTACAGAAAATTTCACACTGGTAATATAGAAATGAATGAACCAAGGCAGAGACTGATGTCCAAAAAACAGACCAGAGAGCATCCAGTTCCCATGGTTTTTAGCTTAGCAGGTGTATAACCTCTACTGCTGTGTGGAGTGGCCAGCAATGCCTTTGGTTTGAACCCTGCAGTGTAGAGGACACGTTTAAGAGTTATCCTCTAGAGTGGCATGAGCAACACAGCATGCTGCCACTTTATACAAAAGGGACACTAAGTCACACAAACAGACCAGCTTGACTGTATTCTTGTCATGCCAATAAAGACGTTTTGAATTTGGATTTGAAACAGAGTGACTGCCATTGCAGGCAAGCCGGCCTCTGCTAATTTGTGTTATGCGTTAGGAGATCAACAACCAAATATCATTTAGAGGTCTGAATGGATTAGTGGAAACATATGTTTATAAGATACACAGATTAAAAAAAGAAACATTAGGATTCTCACACAACTATAACTCCCAGTCACCATGTAAAACTGTTCAACACTGTTGAAATCAATGGTGTTGTCACAGCCATAAACGTGGATTGTTCAGCACAGAAAATTATTTTCAAAGGAAAAACAACACAAATATTTTTTTTTTAGGTAGTGTGTCTGGATTTCCAGTTTCCTGACTAAACAGGAGAGGGGGGGGGGGGTGTATCCCAGCATGCATTGGGCGAAAGGCAGGGCACAAACATTTATTTATTTATTTACTTATTTATTTATGTATTCTTACCTGTGGTTTGGCAGACACATGCATGTTTAATGTTCGAATGTATGTCAGATAAACAGCAGTCGCTTATTCGGTTGTTTATCTGATATACTTATTGGGATAAACACCAGTCGCAAACATAAAAATAAGTACATGGTATCAATAAAAAGGTCATAGTGTGTGCGTGCGTGTGTGTGTGTGTGTATATGCGAGAAAAAAAGAGAAGAAATTGGGTCTCCCTAAACATGAACACACACTGGCCCTGTTAACACAACATAACCTAATGATGAGAACAGGCCATTCAGCCCAACAATGCTTGCCATTTTCCTATCACTAAAGGGTACCTAGTGCTCACCATTTACCTACAGACTAGATAGTATCTAGCGCAATATCAAGCCTGGTCTTGAAAACACCCAGAGTTTCTGCCTCTACTACATGACCTGGCAAGCTATTCCACCTAGTAACTACTTTCTGTGTGAAGAAATACTTCCTGATTTCTGTGCGTAATTTACCTTTTGTTAATTTACATCTATGCCTCTATGTTCTACTGACAGAACCTTGCATTAACATTTGCCCTGGATGATCACATTGCATGCAGATCGGCTACACCACGTAAAAACATACAGGTGTAAATGTGATCTCCCAAGTTGGTCGAAGATGCATTTGGCCACATTGATCAATGGTGGCCAATTGTGTCTCCAATACACATGGGCAGAAATTTAACTTAACACACTGAGCAGATCAAGTGCAGCTTTCGTAATTGTTTAAAAACGACTCACATACTGTTGTAACTTTTATTTTGTAACCGATTATTTAGAAAAATATGTATTCCATAAAAAAATATATAGTGTTTTCAGCCCAAGCGACAACAACGCACCGTCATATTTGAAGCTTTTTTTCCCAGTGGCTAAAGAGTGAAGTGCAATGCCTGGTGGCAAAAAAAAATTGAAACCACGCCCACCTCATTGAAAGTCAATGGAGAAAACCCAAAGAGGTCAATGTTCTCTGTGTATATATAATTTTTTTTTACACAATAAATGGTGGTTTAACAAGTTAATCCCATCCTGTCCAATATCTCCCCTGGGTCTGATTTTTTTTTAAATAATCGCAGCAATATTTCTAAATTGGGGTTTATTTCAGTGCATGCATTATGGCTTTTCATATGACCATATAAGGATTTCCGCATCCTGCCTGGGAGAAGTTTTCAGTGACATATACACTTATACGGTCTAGGTTTCAGCCCTTCAGCTCTTCGTCAAGCTTTCGTAATTGTTTCAAATATTAGAGCATTTAAGCGGCTAAACGACTATGGGTAGTGATAGTCATGACTGGAAACCAGCCATATTTTCCATTTCGGATAGCTAAACAAAGTGCATACAACAACAACGTAATTTCTCGGGCGCTTGCCATGTTTAGAAGACTAGCTGTCAAAACTATGAGTATAAGTGACATCCCGGACTATCTGCATTTTGCGAGGGAAAAATGTTATCCGATCTCAATGTGGATACAATGAGATGCCTGTGCATGGCAGGTGTAAATTTAATCCGATTAAATCATAAATGGCCATAATTTATATACAAGACACAGGTTAATGCCAGGTGCAAATAAGGCCATTCGGTATAAATACATCTCTAACATAACTGCCAAGCATATAATTGTCACATATTAAAGGAAATATTCAAATTTTCCACATTTATCTCCCAAACTTTAGAGCAATGAGAGTATCCTCTTTGTAGACCTTCTCGCAGCTTCACACTATCTCAGTCTAAACTTCTCAAATGTATTGAACATAACTAATGGTATTACCAAAGGACTCATGTTTGTAATTAATTTATCACATAGTCCCCAGAGCCAGCTCTTCTGAATAGGTCTGGAAGGACAGGCCTACAACTCAATAAAGAGTTCACTTCCATTATTTCATATCAGAGCAACAAATTAATTTAGCAGGAGTTGTCAAGCTGTTAAATGAATGTCTTTTTTAGCAGTCAGTTGGAGATTAAATACCCTCCCCAGGCTGACACCTAATTGTTAACTTCTTTCCACTGACATTTCGGTAGCAGTGAGTGATTTTTGGCCAACTCTAGCATCTTTATCTACTGGGTACATGTGAGAACTAAGTAGGTATCGTTAAAGCTTCAAGCCCATGACCTGCAGGTGAAATATAACCGGACTGCTGTGTGTTGTGTATGGACATGCATGGAGTGTGATTTCCACTTCTTGAAGCCTGTCTGTTTATAACAGAGGTGGGCAACGAGGACTATATCTGTTTCTGGTTTTTGTGCCAATTCCTGGTCTTAATTACTTTATTAGCCTAACATTTTTGCCAACGGACATTTTAGCTGCATTTGAGCTTTTTGATAGGCACACGAATGACAGCCGAAGACTGTTTTTGTGCTGTATATAAAACATTTAACTGTGATCTAATCTATCAGTGAAGCAGTGTTTGTGTATACAGCCAATTAACTGGGTAATTGGTGGAAACAAAAACCTGCATACACATCGGCCCTGCAGAAATGGGATTGCCCAGCCCTGGTTTATAAGGGTGAGCCACCCAACTCTCAGATACAGCCCACTGTATGCCAACATGGAATCAATTCCATTTCATTTCATCCAATTCAGAAAATGTATTTCAATAAATTAATTTAGGAGGAGGGTGTGCAGTTATTGGGGAGAGGGGGAAGTTGTTAACATGTATAAAATATGTAACCCCTCTAAATTAAAATATAATTCAGATTTGAGTGAGAAATTATTAGCACGACTTGACGAAGTGCACTTGAATGTCGCATGTCGGTTTAATTCATCGCTTCCCCCAGCAGTCCACCAGACAGATACTACACCTTCAAGACAAATTGGACTTTGCTGGAGGCATTCACTGTAGTACCTCAGAATAATGTATTAAATGTTTCTGACAGCCAGCTCTGAGTCTCGCTCTCTCTCTCTTTCCCTCTAAGCATGGCTAACCCATAATTATGTGTTTGACCTTTCTTTCAATATCATTTGGACAGTAATAATACCAAAATGGTCACACCGCTATAAATATTGTTTTTTTATTCTTCTTATTCCTCTTCTTCTTCGTCTTCTTCCTCTTCTTCTTCGTCTTCTTCTTCTTCTTTTTCTTCTTCTTCATCTTCTTCTCCTTCTTCTTTTTCATCTTCATCTTCTTCTTTTTCATCTTCTTCTTCTTCTTCTTCTTCTTATTCTTCTTCTTCTTCTTCTTCTTCTTCTTCTTCTTATTCTTCTTCTTCTTCTTCTTATTCTTCACAGCCATACAGCAACCATACAGCTGAAACTAATTTATTTACCTCTCGCATAGAAATGATGTACAATGCCATAATGTTTTGTGTGTAATGTACTCACCACTTACTGTTTTCTGAATTCACTCAAACATGGAATTCAACGTCGGCTGTGAATGAGAGATACACGGTTTCTCTCATGCTGTTTTCCAGCAATCTGCAAAGAAAGTCGAAGCGATTCTCTGTACAAGAACAAAGTCGAATATGTTTTAAAGTGTCTAAATACATAAACGAGCAGGGGGAAATAGATGAAAGGATTTAAAGTTCTGAAAGAAAGCCTTTTATCATCCAGCCAGGAATGTGCTCAGGATGCAGGAGAGGGTTAAATTCCATGGATCCTGCCAGTGGAAAGTCTCCGGAAACCCTGCGTACCGCCTCAAAGACGGATTCCTCTGACAACATCTTTGAGGTGCCAATCAACGCTCACCAATAAAGGAAGTCTTGTTTTAACTCAGAAGCCACTTCATTGAACAAACAGTGAAAACTGCTGTTTCCTCTACATGCAAGTCAAGCCAAGATGCTTTGAGGATGTATCACAGACAGAGGATGTGGAAAAGGATGACATTACAGCCTGCTGGGGGCCTCATCCCATTAATTTGATGTTCTAGTCTGTGTCCGAATCAGAGCCCTACCTACTGCGCCCTGTCTCCTGCGTACAGTACACTCGCAGAAATGTGCTGTTTAATGTGCACTGTTTAGCATGCAACGTGCAGTACATGAAAAATATCTTAACTAATATCTTTAGCTTAATAGCTAAACTATTTTCCAACCATACGTAAGACGCCCCACCTTTGCGCGGCCATGTCATGTGTTGTTTTTGTTGTATTTGAAGAAAAACATCAGCGAAGCTGCGCCTCATTTTTTTAAATGAAGCTTCACGTCATATTTCTGCGACCAAATTGTTTGTGTACTTGAAAAGTGTGCTCCCGAATGTACTCAGCAAAACCCCGGAAGTGTATCAATTTCAACCTGTCTACTCAACAACCCTACCTAATAGTATGGAAGGGTGCTGATTCGGACACATAGAGTGTATTCCAATCGCTTATTTTATCCGTTCTCTTCTCCTTTGTCCTCGCCTGACCTGGAAATCGATTGAGATTCGATTGACATCTTTAAGAACATTCCAAACTGCTAAATGCTCCTTGGAGGAGCGAGGAGTGGGGAACGAGCTGGTTCCTGGAGTATTCTTCAGTGAGGAAACACAAGTGTAGTCTTTGCGGAAGCCTTTTTTTGGAACGTGTGACGTATATAAATTATCCACCATATTCACATCTGCCATGTCATAGGCACACCCCGACACAAATTACATTTTACCGTTCCTTTCCATTGATTATAAAACGCTAATCCATAATGACACTCATTCTTTATAACTAACAGAAACCCAGTTTATTCATAAAAAAAGCACGTGAGCATAATATGACGCTGATGCTTGATTGAGCAAGGACGTTCCATTTGCCTAATGCACGTTGCCTCATTTCCTCCATCCTCGTATCTGATCCTTGCATCCTTTCCTCGCGTCTTCCGTTGGACGGAACCTAAGGAGCGAGGAACGAATGCAAGAAGTAAAGATAAGCGATTGGAATCCACCCCTAGACTAGCCCTAGACTACAACCATTACAGGAAGTACAGGAAGAAGCATCATTGGCCGTGGAATCCAGTGCCATAGATAAGTTACTCGAAAAGTGAACTTAGAAGAAAGGTGATTAAAGCAGGGGTAACTGCATTTTTTTGTGGAAAAAAAAACTTTTTTTTTGTAATAGTTTGTCGGCACTCCCACTTCTGAATGCAGATCTCTTTTTGCACATCCCATAATTTTTGTATAAGAATTTATTGGGATTTGCCGGGTTAGACAGTGGCCAGATTCTCAGAGGATGGTTCGCAAAAGCCGTTTGAATCGCTGCAAGACCTCTGCCTTCAGCGAGTTGACGTAATTAGTTGGGAAATACTGGTTCAGCCCACAGTCCTGAAAAGTAGGCGGGTTTATTGCTCGGAACTAAGACGGGCTCGCGTGTGGAGAGGCCCGGAATATGAGGCGCGATCTATCACGCGATGTTGCCTCCCATTATCTGAACAAGCTCAAGACTGAGGAAGCTCAGGTCCTGAAATCCATCAGTTTGCCTGACAGAAAAATAATTACTGGATACCTTTTAGAACCCAGCGAATGAACAGAGAAATATGAGTGGAGCTCCTCCATACAGGACTCTGCATTTCTGTTATAGAGACGTTATATTCAAGTCGTAAATTATTAAAGCTGCAGTTTTTTACATGTAGGTGTGTGTGCATGTGTGTGTGTGAGAGAGAGAGAGCGAGAGAGAGAGAGAGAATTCTTTATTTACTTTCCCGTCAGTGGCTGTGTTTTTTATTGCCTTACTTATGTGCTTGAGTGCCATTATAAGCATGTTTTAATGAATCTATCACTTGGGAAATCGCAGAAAAGCAATGGGGTAGTTAGTGGGGGATTGCTGAGCAATAGTGGTGAGCAGACCGGAGATACGGGGTGCTAGAGATGGGAGGGGGGGGGGTTCCAAAATGCCACACAGTTAATGACGATAATCTGAATAAATGTGACTTCTCCAAACACATTTTGCTGTGCACATTGCATCATCATTATTATTGTATTTTGTCCCTGACTGTGGATACCTGTGATTGTCTGCTGATGTATCTATTAAAATAACAAATAGTGAATATTGCATGAAGAATATCATTAATATTACGTACATGTCAATTTAGCCTAAAAAAAATTAACATAATGTATTGTGGGTCGATATTTCTGCTTAATGAGCACTGTTTCACACTGACTACATAGCTTGTCACGCAACATAGCCAAGTATTCTGGTCAGAATGCACTATTCAGCTTGGAAACTAATCTTAACATTAACTAGTTAATATGGGGAAAAAGAGGCGGCGTGAAGGTGCAGGGGATATCACTGTCGCCTCACAGCACAAACGTACTCGGTTCAAATCTGTGTGGAGTTTGCATGTTATTATTTTCACCTGCGCTTCTGCCTGCAGGGTACTTAAGTTCCTCACTTCCGCTTCTCCAGTGCTGGTTTGTCTCACGACATTGCATTCAAGCCAGGTATAGCCAGGAACTAGCGACCTCCTGATATTAAACTCTGTTTATGTTCAGGGGGGACTTGCTATAGCTACTTAATCGGGTATAGGATTGTTTTCTACCTGGTAGTGTTTTGTGCTATCTATTTTGTTTCTTTGCTGTTTTCTCTGAGACAGTTTTTTTTTGTTTTTTCGTTTTGGTTTTGCACTCTTCCGGCATTGAGCTATTGTAGCCGAGAGTGTTATTTTGTTTTACGAAGTTTGCCGTTATTAGCTCATTACGTGAGCTCGAGAGATTTTGTTTGTATTCTACTAGTTTTAGTAGTGCACCCGGTTTGGTGGGTTGATTTTCGATTTGGCTGTTAGCCTTAAGGAATTAGGTTCCTGTCTTTTCTTTCTTCCATTATTATTTTCTTCCCCTAATGATTGGTCCTCACTGTTGTGAGCTGACTTGTTCTGATCTCCCAACCTTTGCATTTGAATCTCCGAACACTCAATAAACCCCTTATATGTTTTGGCCAATTTTCTTTTGGATTTCCACTGTAAAGAATCTTTGTCACAGTGTCCCTGTAAAAAAGGGCCATACAAATTAAATGGAATTGAGTTGTGTTGATGTGCGGGCTACAGGGCCAAGGCTTGGGCTTCCGGAAAGTGCTTTTCTCTTTGACTTGAGTTACCTGTGAGTCTCTGTCTCATGAGGGCTGGACTCTATTCTGCTCTTTCTTCCAGCCATTACAAAGGCTTATTTCTCAGCCGTATACACAGTGGCAGAGTAGACAGACACTGGCTTACTTCTAAACGGGACCACAGTGAGATGTTTTTATAAATAACATGCAGTATGGCTTTATCAGAAAGGCCAGAAGAAATACATGATTAGGGGAAAATTAACAAATCAATTACTTAAGAGCAGAAGTTGGCATGAAATCCTGAAACGGATCTGCTCTCATGTTGTGTACCCCTGTCCTATACCCCCTCATTGTGTACCCCTGCCCGATGTGCCCTCATGGTGTATCCCTATTCTATACCCCCACATTGTGTACTCCTGCCCTATGTGCCCTCATTGTGTACCCCTGTGCTATACCCCCACAATGTGTACCCCTGCCCTATGTGCCCTCATTGTGTACCCCTGTTCTATACCCCCACATTGTGTACCCCTGCCCTATGTGCCCTCATTGTGTACCCCTGTTCTATACCCCCACATTGTGTACCCCTGCCCTATGTGCCCTCATTGTGTACCCTTGTTCTATACCCCCACATTGTGTACCCCTGCCCTATGTGCCCTCATTGTGTACCCCTGTTCTATACCCCCACATTGTGTACCCCTGCCCTATGTGCCCTCATTGTGTACCCCTGTTCTATACCCCCACATTGTGTACCCCTGCCCTATGTGCCCTCATTGTGTACCCCTGTTCTACACCCCCTCATTGTGTACCCCTGCCCTGCTCTAGACGGGGCGGTTGGTAAAGAGTGGACTGTCCCATGAGGAGTAATAGGGGCTTGTGGCCCATGTACACAGTGGAATGTTTAATTTTATTTAAACTCTAACGGAGGTTATACGAGTCCAAAAGGGATCACATTCACTCCATCAGAGTGAAATGTACTCTATCAGAGTGAAATATACTCTATCAGAGTGAAATGTACTCTATCAGAGTGATTTAGTACCCACATTGAAATGAGCCGCATGCCCCTTATCTGCTGTCTGTAACATTTTTTGGAAGATCACAAATTCTAAACGAAGCAAGACGTCATACTTACCACTATGGGAGCTTCATTCCGTCGGCAGGACATTGTCAGTCACGGCTTTTTGAGTTTTATTGTTGTGGTAATTAAATGATAGTACAATTATTTCTTCAACTGCAATAGCGGTTATTTCAGTTGTGGTGTTAAATTACGCTTTCATGTTAAGCTGCTGCCCCCACAGATATCAACGAGGATCCCCATGCAATCTCTGCATGTTTCATCATTATAATTATCACTGCATTCTTTTACAATAGTGAAGCTTAGTTATGACCTGTCATCTGCATTGATATACATCAAGTTTGCTGTCAATCAATGCAATAAAAGTGCAGTTATTGTTATTTTTTTATCTCTATCATAATGCTAATTTATATCCCTTAACTCGCTAGTATTTTGTAGGGTACATATAATTTATTCGGTCATTGCTGTTAGCAACTAATATGCATACTAATTTAATTTTAAACTTCGGTATTCATTCCATACAAGTCTTCTTTTATCTGAAATAAATTGAGTTAATTATTTATCAAAAGATTACTAAATTCCATTGTGGACAACAGCAGCTCTTTCAGAGACACAATTGCATTATTGAAGTAATTAATTAAGATTTGTTTCGCTGGGTGTTGTCCTGAACATGCAAACCAATTAGATTAATTTACATATTTCTCTGGAGAAAGGGAAAAAAAGTTGCTTCCTCATTAGACATCATAGGAGCACCCTGTTGACAATTTAAACTCTGTAAATGTTAAATATGCCCTTCATTCTCATTTCAGGCACATGCGTATCATTATTATGTGTGCAGCAGCTAAGCCTAGAATTAGCACTGCATAGAAATGACAAGTCTCCTGGTTTAAAATAAATTTAATAAAGCACTGTGTATGTATGTACTGTAAAATGTATAATAAGTATGTACGAGTGAGTGAATGGTGTGTGTGCCCTGCGATGGATTGGCAGCCTGTCGAGGGTATATTCCTGCCTCTTGCCCAATGCATGCTGGGATAGGTTCCGTCCACCCCGCGAACTTGACCAGGAATATACACGTACATAATGTATATACATTTCACTTATAGCAGACTTAACCTGATTGTGATCCACTCTGATCCAGATAGCTTCTTTATCTCAAAATAAACATTTTCACGAGAGCAATGTCACGTGGGGACCCTGCAGATAAAATAGTACCGGTTTCCCATCCCCTCATACAGCTATGGTTCTGAATCAGCAGAAATTGAGCCTTACTGCCCGTTCGCCATATAAAATATGTTGCTAATAAAGTAGCGTGTTGCAGAAGCCAGATGCCCCTTTATAGCACCCCCAAGCTGGACGAGTGACCTGCCTGTTTGCTAATGAGGGCCCAGGAGGCTAGCTCTGCCCTTCTCTTCTCTCCAGGTCGGAACCCCATCTTTCTAATGGATTGTTAGCCTGTTTTGTTAGCCTGTTTACATTACAGAAGTTGTAATTTCCATGTGTAATTAACAAGTCTTAGCATTGAGCCAGTCAGTCACTGGCAGTATCGCTGTCCTCTTAAAAAAATAACAATAAATAAAACATTTGGCACCCAACATGACCCAGGAATGAGTTGCCAGTCTCGGACGGGGGGGGTCGATCGCCTCCACGAGGGAGCAGAGGGGGTGCTACTGCAATCACGGACCGGAGGGGGGAATTTGTGAGTGCTTCCACTTATATTTTATTTTTATTTTCTTCCTTTTGTTTATGAATTATTTGTGAGTTGTGGTGCTTTAACCAAGTAAGTCATCCAACTGCTCTATCTCCCCTTATTGGGTTATGGTTGGGTTTAAGCCATCACACCAGTCTTTAGACAGGCTTGCTGCCAACCTCATCCTCTCAACGCACAGAATGTCCTGGTGATGGGAAAGTGAACCCCATAATCGGCTATAATTTGCTTACTGACTCAAACAATCAGAGTTTTTTTTCCTTTGTATAATTTGAGCATTTGATTTGTTCACGGTGTAGAATCTGGAAACAGCAACTGAAATCATTCGGGGGTAGCAATTCATAGCTATATAGCTAAACACAGGAACTGTGCTGCGCGAACACACAAACATGAAACAAGTTCACTAACAAAGCATATCATCAAGTGATTCCGTACGGTGGTGTGATGGTGGTACCAAGAAGAAATTAAGCAAATTCTCCTTCGAATATCCTTTTGGTTTTTCCTAAATGCAAGCTTTCCCAACACTCCACAAGTCTTTGTTTGTCCATATAAGTATCCAGGCAGGGAAGTTACACCACCCCAAACCCCCCACCCCCCCCCAAAAGAGACAACAGCTACCTCTCAATCTAGTGAATAAGGATAAGACTCTTTGAACGCGTCGCGTCTTATCATATATCTTATCTATTCCTAGATATTATCAAGTGGTCGGTCCCGTTGATAGCCTATCTAGGTTAATTATATGGACAAGACAAGCGCTTCCCTGATAACCTATACCCTTCCTCATACCATTTTCTTCAATTCCCTCCTATCCTTTACTTTACACACACTACATAGTACAATCCAGGTTCACCACAATTTATCATTATCCACAATTATCATATATTCCACCACAACAAATTATCATTTACATACATACATTACATGAAGCACCATTATATACATATTTTTTTTAATATGTTCCTGTTTCCAGCCAATCAACGCAAAACCTAAAAAAAAAAAAACCTTCTATTGCCGCTTTGTAGTCGCATCCCATAGGGAGTCTGTTTTCTTCTAATTGTCCAGTGTTGTCTCAATCCCAGCCATTATCTACGAGGCCATGAGAGGTCAGAGGAAAACCACTTCATGCCGATTTTATGACTAATTTTAAGGGCAGTCACCACAGACAAGTTTGTGACTGACAGAAGAAGATAGCTCCACCCGAAACGACATACCTCAAGCTCCCATTGGGCAGAATGACCACGCTATTTTGCCTGTACTGTCTATTATTAATGCATTTATTACCCACCATGGTGCTTTTTTTGTCGCAAAAAGCATTGATTTTGTGGTCTTGGGAGAAGATTCTTCAGAACTGCACTTTGCTTTATACCCAGGGCTTAGCAGCTGAAGCTTAGAGGTCATCCTGGGTCCCCGGCATTTACTCTGAGAGACAGAAAGAAAAAGAGAGAGATATGGGTAAAACTTTAAACACTTCAAAATGTCCTACTTTAACCATTTAATGGCCAGATCAACCACCTCGTATTGCACACCCCGAGTCCCGATATCCTACCAAAAAAACATGCCGGACCCAACTCCACCTGATTGAGGCATCTCTACCATTTTGTTTATGAGTCAAGTCCAACACACTCCCCAACAAGACACCAAGACCCAAAACGTGCTCCACCAAACGGTTGAAGGCCATTAAAGGGTTAAACGTGGACGTGTTCTGGTCTCCCAGGCCGATAAAGCCTGCCCGTAGGCTTTATTGATAGCCGTTGCCTTCAGCGTTGTTCACTCGGAGGGGGGTTTGCTTTTTTTCACAAGAACTATAAATTAGAAAATAATATTCTTTTTCTTTTTATCATTATGGCTACATTCATATTTTCATTACAGTGACTCTGCCCGGGTTTATATTAAAACCCACAGTGCCAGCCAGAAGTAGCAGCTGGCTATGATACCACACTTAGAGAGCAGCTGTCAAGCTGTGTACTGCCTCCTGATTGGTACAGTCCCAACCTGTTATCGGTGCCCCTGCTGGCCAACTCTCGGAATTGCACTTTCAGCATCACTTTGCGAACTCCAGTCTGTCCCCTGGTGGTGGTGGCATCTCTTGCCAGCCTATGAACTGCAAAGTGGCAACACACTGTGCACTGGGCCACAGCGAGCTTTAAAACTGGTCTGTATCAGTATGTGGGAAAAAGCAGCAGCTACATGAATAAATGATAGCAATGCTTGGAAGCCGGGGGGGAATGATGGCAGTGCTTCCGCGCTTTGTGTGGTTTATGGGTGCTGATTGCTCGCTTTTTTGAGATGGAGCGGGTGCCCCGCTTTCCAGAGTGATTGCCAGCTCGATTACGGCCCTGGAGTGGGGCGACAGAGCCCGAGCTCATGTATAAACCATGGGGAGGGAACCCCACTGAGAAATGGAGGCAGAGGAAATGGTGGACTAGAGTGGGAATGGCAGCTGGTGTTTGGGGGAGACGTCCAGCCTGCAGCCAGTGAAGCCAGACCTCTGGACATCTGACCTTCATCTTTTCGACACTCCGGGAGACTCAGCGGGACTTCCACAAGTACTCATCACCGGGAAAGTGTGTGTGTGTGTGTGTGTGTGTGTGTGAGTGTGAGTGTGAGTGTGAGTGAGTGAGTGAGTGAGTGAGTGAGGGAGTTAGTGAGGGAGTGAGGGAGTGAGTGAGTGAGTGAGTGAGTGACTTCAGCGGGACTTCCACAAGTACTCATCACCGGGAAAGTGTGTGTTTGAGTGTGTGTGTGTGTGTCTGTGTGTGCACGTGCGTGTGTGCGTGTGTGTGTGTGTGTGTATGTGTGTGAAGGCTAATGGACATCTGCTAGTACTCACCAGAAGTGTGTGTGTGTGTCTGTGTGTGTGTGAGGGGCAAAGCATATCCGCAAGTACTCACCAGGAGTGTGTGTGTGTGTGTGTGTGTGTGTGTGTGTATGAGTGAGTGTGAGTGAGTGTGAGTGTGAGTGAGTGAGTGAGTGAGTGAGTGAGTGAGTGAGTGAGTGAGTGAGTGAGTGAGTGAGTGAGTGAGTGAGTGAGTGACTTCAGCGGGACTTCCACAAGTACTCATCACCGGGAAAGTGTGTGTTTGAGTGTGTGTGTGTCTGTGTGTGTGTGTGTGTGTGTGTGTGTGTGTGTGTGTGAAGGCCAATGGACATCTGCTAGTACTCACCAGAAGTGTGTGTGTGTCTGTGTGTGTGTGTGTGTGTGTGTGTGTGAGAGTGAGTGTGTGTGAGTGTGAGTGAGTGAGTGAGTGTGAGTGAGTGAGTGAGTGAGTGAGTGAGAGATGAAAATATAATTGTGTGATGCCTGATGATTATAGTGCTCATTAGTACTACAAAAATGTGTAATATTATAAAAGAAAACAGTAAAAAACGGACGTTAAGTACTCCAACAACTGCAGAATCGTGCATTTAGTTCATTTTATTGCACTGCTGCATTGTGTTGAATAGAGATATCCCAGACTGATGCCGAGCTTCCTTTTAATTCCCAACTGAAGTCATCCACCAATAAATGCGTGCATATTCTTTTTTGTTGATCCTGCAGCTTGCTAGTTTTGTATCTCCATGAGTTCAAAAAGTTTTTCATATGCATCGTTTCAAATATAAAATATTCTTAATATTTGCCTTTTATAATATTCTAGGCCATATTCTGGTTCTCAACCTCAGTCCTGGGTGCCCTTTGTGTTAGCTGGTTTTTGCTCCAACCACAATTGCAATCCTAGACTTTTAACAAGCTGTTAATGTTTGCCTAATTGGGTGCTTTTTATATTTAGAAAGATAATTTACCCTCTTTAGCCACATTATTGCAGGAATAGCTATGCATGCCATGACAAATAGCACATTGTGTTCACATTGTGTTTATTGTGCTATATTGCAATTAAGCTACATAAAATAGGTAACAGCATTTTATAACTGATCAAATTAAAAAGTGAGATGAATCAATAGGCTCCTAATTAAGTTGTTGAACAAGTTTTTTTTTATAACTTATTAACACAATGAGCGACTCGTAGTCACTTGCTTTGTTTATTAATTCTTCATTATCTACCAAATGGTTAGTTTTAGTGGCCATGTGTTCACACTTTCACCAATTAGGAGCCTATTGATTCACATAAGCCTTTATTTTGATCAGTTAAAAACATTATTTTTATTTTTTTTTGCAGTATAGGCTACCACAATAAGCACAATGTGAACATGTGACTTTTATTCTCCATGGCATGCATAGCTATTTCTGACATAATGTAGCTTAAGAAGGTAAAGAATCCCTCTAATTAAGAAAAAAATACAGTTTGTTAAAATTCTTGGATTGCAATTGTGGTTGGAACACAAAACCAGCATACATAGGAGAACCTGAGAAACCAGTTTGGGTATCACTGTTCTTGGCTGTATCGATCGGGTGACTACACTGGCATTTACCAGTGAATGTAATCTGTCATGCAGTTTTGGTGCCTGAATGGTGTTTAATGCTTGTTTTTACCCAGACATATTAGATGTAGAAAAAACATGTTTCTCTCCCTGACTTTCTCTTTTTATGACTGGGAACAAACGATAAAAAACGTCAACATTTGCCGGGGCCTTTATTACAGAAGTGCTGTGCGTCTGAGATACATTGTCTCTCCAAATGTGTCTTTATTCCCCCCAACCTTCAAACCCCCCCCCCACGCTGGGAGGTTGCCAAGGAAACCACAAGATCCACAGCAGGCTTTTGTGTGTAGCTTGAAAGAAGAGCAACTCATTGTTCAAAAGAGACGCCCCGGAGTTTACCAGCGAACAGAATTAACGGTCCCGCTGCCGCTCTCCGCCAAGAGGAGAGCCCCTGTCCGATCCTGCTGTGGCGAAGTCTAAAGACGCTGTCAGAGTTGCCCATGCCTGGAATACCCCCTTCAGTGTTGGGATCGCAGTTGGGATCCTAAGTCCCATAGTTGCTATTGGTAGTCCTAACATCCCTGATTTCACTTGGTGTTTCCTCTCCTAATCATCCCCTCTCCTCTGATGAACAGCGCAATCCCTCACATTCCCCACCCACTTTGATAACCCAGGTCGCCACTGCGGGAAGACAACTGACATTTCACTTGAGCTACCTGGCTAACAGAATCAGTGTGATGGGCAGGCTTCAAACCTGCATCCTCCTGGGGTTCGGTGCAGCTCCCAAAAGTGCATAACTGGTGTAGTGTAGGATAATGCTTAAGGGCTTGTAGCGTAAATATTTCAGGTTTCATTCTCAGGTAGGACACTGCCATGGTAACCCTGAGCAAATGTACTTAACCTGAATTTGTTCAGTTTATATTGTACTGTCTAAATTAATACTATGTAAAAATGCAAAAGCTTTGTAACATCGCTCTGGATAGGTCCGTCTGCTAAGTGCCAGTAATGTGATTTAAAGTACTCTATCCCTACTTGCGGAAGGTGAAGACACAGCCAAAGCAGGGATTAACTCAGGATGCATGCTGGAGAATCACCAATCTGAGATATGGCCGCTGTCGGCCATCTTCTCTGGAAGAGAGCGGAGAGAACGGGGATGAGTTGTACAGGAGCACGTGCTCTGAAACGAGCAGGACGCGGTGGGGATGTACTGTCAGGATAATGGGTCCTGTGTGGAAACAGGAGTGACTGTCGTGTGTGAAGGCTAGCGCATGGCCACTGTCTCAGTAATTGCCCTCTTGTCCAGCTGATGTGACAAGACATTCACTGCCCTTGAACTCCACATCCAATGACCTGGCAAAGGCCTGGTGTATGTCGCATTGCTGGAGATATTTTTGTATTTTATTTCTTTCAAAAATGTATAGAGAACATGGTTATAAAGCACAAATTATGCCATGCTATTATTTTTTCAAATGAAGTACAGTTTATCGTTTGAGGAGTTATACATTTAGCTACATAACTCTAATTATACTTAATCAAATTCAATAATTTGCACATGTTCAAAAAGACAAGTTACCCCACCACTTTGTGCAGTCGAGTGCTATAACTTGGGACCTGCTTTGATCTCATTTTTTTAAGAATGGGATTTTGTTTGTGTTTTGACCCGGGGTTATTTTGAAGCCAGGACTTTCATATTCTGTCATGTATAATTCAGGGGAAAATATAATATAATATAAGG
>CM040403.1:129040327-129195327 GCA_022702515.1 Ilyophis sp. 1 JC-2022
GGACACTGCCGTTGTACCCTTGAGCAAAGTACTTAACCTGAATTTCTTCAGTATATATTCAGCTGTAGGAATGGATACATTTAATAAGATGTAATAAGTTGTGTAAGTCGCTCTGGATAAGAGTGTCTGATAAATGCTTGTAATGCAATGTAATAGCCTACAAGAAGGGTTGGAACCTGGTTGACTTGGAACTTATGGAACTTAGAACTTTATATGTACGTAAATACAGGCCAAATTGTAGCAGCAGTTCCCATATTAAATCAATTACAGAAAATGTTGCACCCACACAGCAAGTTTAGGGAAAGAGAAGAGGGAGGTGATGGGAATAAATTCAATGAAGAAAGGTGAGCAGCACACAGGTAGCAAGGGAGGAAGACTCCATCTGTGGAGGGAGGAAGAGACGTGAGGAGCAATAGAAGAGCATCACGAGCAAGTTGAGACAGGCCTGAGTCCTAAACTTAGATTTTTGCCAAGAGCTTCGAACATCACAAAATCCACACTCCTTGATTGGAGGAAAGGGTGAGAGACATACAGTCAGGTCCATAAGTATTTGGACAGTGACACAATTTGTGTTGTTTTGACTCTGTAGTCCAGCACATTGGATCTGAAATGGAACAGTGACTATGAGGTTAAAGTGCAGATTTTCAGCATTCATTTGAGGGTTCAATACGTCCATATTGGGTGAATGGTGTAGCAAATGTATCAATTTTTATGCATAGCCCGCCCCCCCATTTTAGGGGACCAAAAGTAATTGGACAAATGATCATAAACTTTAATAACGTGATATTTAATATTTGGTTGCATATCCCTTGCATGTCATGACTTCCTGATGTCTGTGACCCAACAATATCAAAAGACTCTTAATATCTTATTTGCAGGTACTCTTACAAGCGCTACTACAATCTCTCTCAAATTAAAGATGAAAGTCTGCACTTGAACCTCATAGTCACTGTTCCATTTCAAATTCAATGTGCTGGAGTACAGAGCCAACACAACAAAAATTGTGTCACTGTCCAAATACTTATGGAGCTGACTACATTTCAGAAACTGCTGCCGTCTTTCATTTACTTTTATCCTAGTAAAGTCACCCCCATCATTTTTTATTATACATAACAACATTACAATTATTAATATAATATATATATATATTTCTCCAATATCTGATTGGTTGGTTTGGCCATATAAAACACGGATATGCAGCGAGAGAGAGAGGTCAGTTTCTTTGATCAATCTATGCTGTCTCTTTTTGATAACTTAGGATATAATATTCGCTAGACTTGCCTACTCATTGAGTTGAGGATTGTGGCAAGAGTCTCCGTTTGGGAGATTTGATTTTAAATAGATTGATTACATGTTGAATCTAGCCTAGTTGTTATACAGTAGCTGCGTTTCTGCAAAACATCCGTAGCATTGCATTAGCTGGCTGCACGTGTGTGTGCGCGCCTGTGTGTGTGTCGTAGCCTACTGCTGCGTGTTGGTTATAGTCAGCCCTACTTTCCTCAAACTTTGGAATACTTCACATATAGTAAAATACACTCTAGCCTATTACCTACTGATTAGCCTATTCTTTAGCTTTATATTATATGGCTTTGAAAAAAATAAATCTTCAAAATGTTCATAAATTAAACATTTTATTTTAGAAAATGCCCTGTGTGAGGTTTGTGTAGAAAATAGAAATACAGGAAATTTGTTTTAAAAGGCTCCCATTTTTTGGGGGGACCCCCAGACCCCCGCTACTTCGTACCCCCCTTGTGCCCCACCAACATCTCTTCATACCCCCCCAATCAAAGCAGTCTAGAAACGGCCCTGGAATTAAGTAGTACAGCAAATACACAATGACAAGGGGTATTTTGGGAGAAACTATGGCCAGTATAAAAATCCCAGAATCACCTCCACATGAATAAGTTATGAATAACTAATAAAGATATAGCAGTGTGTGAGGCTGAAGCCAAAGCCACGTAGAGCAAACCAGACAGTGTTTGACCCTGCAGGCGATCTGCGTGAGAGGAGATGGTCTACCCTCACCTCAAGGCCCCAAATTGTGTGCCGCCACCGCGATGCCTATTTCACCTCCATCGCCCGTGTTTATAATGCAGACAGGGGTGTTATTTGAGATTGGGAGTCACAGGCAGGTGGCAGGGAGAGATTAGATTCCTGTCATAAGGACGGCGGGCAGGCGACCTCACTCAAGACTGACACTCCAGGTATTGTGCGCTGCTGTTATTATTTTTGCCTCGATTTTTCGAAGATACCTGCCGGTTCACGGAGTCACTGGAACCAATCGGTTGCAGATAAAAAAAAAACGCCTGCAGCGCTCCGCCCAGAACAGGGGAATGATGACCTCATCACAGAGCTTTCAGTCTG
This sequence comes from Ilyophis sp. 1 JC-2022, assembly GCA_022702515.1. Classification (NCBI taxonomy): domain Eukaryota; kingdom Metazoa; phylum Chordata; class Actinopteri; order Anguilliformes; family Synaphobranchidae; genus Ilyophis; species Ilyophis sp. 1 JC-2022. The sequence continues at coordinate 129,042,692 of CM040403.1, forward strand.
GAACTTTTCATCAAGCGTTGCTGTTGCTATGGATACAGAGGGATACAAATTGATTGATGAATCCATTCCTTGCCACGCTCATTACCAGTATATAAGTCAATAATACTTAAAAATAAACACTTTTTTTCTTAAATGGGCCTACATGCGTGTGCATTTAGGAGAAGCCAATGTGTTTGCCATGTGGCGTTTCTATGGCCTTTGCTGAGTTTGCAGATGATACATACAGATAATCAAATCCAAGTAATTAAGTTTCACACCGTCAGCTTCTATTTTAGAAATATGCATGGTATTATTATAATTTTTTTTGTGGATGAGCTGGCATAGGCCTAGATGGTTAGACCATTGTGGAACTTGATATTTACATTGCAGTACTTCTCTAAATATCACTTTGAGACAGTTTGGTTTTCCAGTCATTTAAACTGTTATAAATAAATTAATAATCTTCAAATGAGATTTGTAATGGACCAAACTGGAGCATGATGACTTCATAACTCCTACCAGAGTTTAAGGTGTAAAGGGTCCACACATTCCCCCCTGGCTGACCCACGTCTCTGAATGACTATTGTGTGCATCGGACGCTATGCTTCACCTGTTTGATAACACACGCAACGGTAAGGTTTCCGACCCAATGATATGATCTCCGGTCGAAGCTAATGCAACAAGCGGTACCGAGATTAAACAGCACTTTAGATTCCTCCGTCGTTTCCGTGTTCAGTATGTTCTGGCGCAGGGAAAGGCATGGCTGAATTCTCATGATATCCTGTCCCCACTACAATATGCTGTCTTATTCCTTTTTTTTATCCTACGGTTAATCCAATGTTATTACTTATCACCTCTTTGCAGTATAAGGCCACTGAAATAACACACGGGGGGAGAATGTGGTCAGCAAGGAAATAATGTTGAGGAAATTAAGATGAAGAGATTACGCCCCCCCCACCCCGAGGGGACTGATAGGAATATCTGCAGCAACAGCCATATGGAAAGCCCTGATAACCTGAGGGGGGGGAGAAATATACGAAACTAATAAAAAATAAATGATGCACGCAGTTTAGCAGGGATAGCAAGAAGAGACAGGAAATGTTGAAGACACAAGGTGGCTGACCCCTAAAGCTTCACCTTACCGTCTGAACTCATATCCTGACTGTGTGCATGAGCGGTAACGTTCCCCAGGGGGGGGATAGCTTTAGTCGGCAGGTGCTCCTCTGACACCATAGGTGCATTCTTACAGTCAGGCCAGCTGGGCCGAGCCAAAAAGCCAGAAGTGGGAGACAGAGATTGTCTAAAGCCAAGTGCCAAAAACTCACACTACTGGTATGTGGCAATGGCAGTCTACATCCCTCCCAAACAACAACACTTTTTTGACTTTGTTGTTCATTTTTTAACCTATTGAAAGAGGTACCTGTGTTAACCCAAACCTTACATTTTAATTTACATCATTTAACATTGAGACAAAATCCACGGAATTACTTATATTTTTATTTTATTATTCTTATTATTAAATAAAAATTTTTTTTTTACATATTTTTTGTCCTACACTTGCTCATTCATGGCTGTAAAAACATGAATCATGAACATAATGGTTCTCCGGGCAGAAAGCAGAACGCAACATGGAGGAGACCAGATGCTCTTCTGTGCTTTCCTGAATTTACAGAAGACCCTATAAGGATGGGATGCACCTACAATGCACAAAACGGCATGCATAAACTGCACGCATGGAAATAACCAGAAAACTCTGTCCACAAAAAATATCAATAAAAAACGTAAAACTAGGATCTGCGATGCAAATAAAAACAAATAAAAACCGTTTAGCTAAAATAAATTGGTAACATTACATTAAGTTGCACCTATACCTATGTAGTTAAGTTGTAACTAATTTGATAACGAGAGGGTATTACTAAGTAACTCCAATGTAGGTAACATGGAACAACAGTTAGCGGTTCCGTTGAGGTCACATGTATGATTGATGGATATAGCTTTAGCTAGCTGACTAGTTAGCTATCTAGCTAACGTTACATGTGGCTGACTGTCCTTCATTTTTGAGTGCGTATGCGCCCCGCTGCGCTATTTTTTCCAGCTCGGCCAGCCCAGTTGGCTGCGTCACGTACACCATACGCAGTAGTCTGCACAAAGCGTTACTGTTTGTTTTTTTTTGGTTTTCATGTGTTTCTTTATTAGTTTTGATTCATTGTTTTGTTTTTTTTGTTCTAAGTGTTTAATTGCTTATTTGTTTGCTGTATCTATATGAAGATAGCAAAGGTTAATGTACAATTTAATTTATTAATCAAGTCATCTAGACATGTACTGTGGGTTAAGTCAGATTTTTTCGGTCAATGCTGGTCATTGAACACATTTATGATCTGTGCAGGGTTGATAGGCTATTTGATAACATAGCACGATTGATACTGTTGAAGAATATAGGCCTAGAGCTATAATTGCAGTACATATTAATTTAGTGTCCAGGACTACATCCCCGGTGGTTAAAATAACACATAAGACAACCCACTGTAATATACAATTAGGAGATTACAAAACGTGCACCTATGAGTGATAACAAGCTAAATATTGATAGCTACAACTGCAATGAGCTGGCTAATGTTCATAAGAGAAGGGAGATATTCCAATGGTTTAGAGACAAGGAGTTAACAATTCATATGTATACAAGAGACACACTCACAAACATCTAATGAAATAGATTGGATATCTGAATGGGATTGACCAATATGCTTCAGTCATGGGACAAGAAGCCAAAAGGGGGTCAATAATTTAATTGATAATAGTGTCCACTATACATGACATTCATCGCAAAAAGACACTGAAGGTCGATGGATTTTAATAGATCTCAATATTGATGACTTCCATTGTACTCTCTTAAATATCTATGCCCCAAATATTTTTTTATTATCTCCTGTCAACATTGGACACATCGGTAGATTGGGATTCACTTATGATTGCGGGTGATTTTAATACGGTAAAGATTGTAGATTTAAATAAAGCAGGAATACAGACTTACAACTACCATCCAAGAGCACAGTTATAACTGAGTTTATCTCTTCCCTTGATTTGGTGGATATATGGAAATTGAAGAACCCTGAACAACGTAGATTTACGTAGGCACAGGGGTAGACAGGCCACTCGAATAGACTGCTTCTTAATCTCTTTTGCTTTGATCTCTAAAGTGTCTTAACAAAGATTGCAGACCAATTGCGGTCTGATCATAAAATGATTACTTTATCACTAATAACAATAGAATGTCCTAGAGTGCCCGGGTATTGGAAATTCAATCAGTCCTTGCTAAATAACTTTGATTTTGTAGAAAACCGATTTTTTAAATCATAATGTCTTGAGATTCGGATTTGTATTTAGAGGGCATTCCATTAAGTGGGCATCAAGAAGAAAAAAAAAAAAACTTTTTGAGGGAAGAGCAACTGACTGAGGAGATAAATGAGTTGAATAAACAGATAGATAGAACAGTAAATATTTCTAGTGAATCATTATTATTATTACAACAGAGTCAACAAGAACTCGAATAGCTCCATACAGATAAAGTCAGTGGTATTATTTATAACTCAAGAGCAGCTTAGATGGAAAAAGGAGAAAAATGCACCGTTTTTTTATTAGATGAAATGTGAGGAATCAGAGTAAAAAAAAACATCACAAAAAAAAAAAGAGACATGAGCTCAATAGTGCACAATAACCAGGATGGTTTTATAGAAGGCTGATACATTGGTGACAACTTCCTCTTTGAAACTATGGTGCACTATAAAAAGAAACAACTTCCTGGTCTGGTCTTCACAGCTGACTTCGAGAAGACTTTTGATACAACAAGACGGGATTGTATTTAAAGATGCCTCCATTATTTCAACTTTAGTGTGTCATTTATCCAATGGTTCCAGGTGTTGTATCAATCTCCAAAGAGTAAAATAATGGTTACATATCTGATCATTTTGAACTTTCAAGCAGTGTACGACAAGGATGTCCTTGGTCACCATATTTATTTATTGTAGCTATTGAGATGTTGGCCTCTCGAATCAGACATAATCCAAGCATTCAGGGGCTTAAGATCAGGGGACTTGAAAATAAAATTTCACTATTCGCAGATGATACTACTTTTACAATACAACCATTGCAATCATCACCAGATGCACTAATAGCTCTCTTCAATGACTTCTCTAAAGTATCTGGATTAAAGCCGAACTATGAAAAGTGTACTATTTTGAAGATAGCCTTAAGAAACTCCAATTTCCTATTACCGATACAGGTCCCAGTTGGATGGAGCAATGGTCCTGTAAGTATGCTGGGAATCCTTACTCCAGAAAAGACTCAAGACCTAGTTAAAGACTATTTTGATTTAAAAATAGCTAAAATTGATGGAGCCCTGCAACCTTGGAAAGGGAAAGCCTTATCGCTCTCTGGAAAAGTAACACTGATAAACACTCTAGAAGTTCCTAAATCCATTCCACTCTTTCAGTCCTTACCATCACCAGATAAGATCTTCTTTAAACAGTTTGAAGCTAAGATTTTTAATTTTTTATGGAATTGAAAGCCAGAAAAGGTTAAACAGAAATATATTTGCGATACGTAAGAGAACAAAGGTTTAAACTTACAGAATATTGAAGCCCTAAATCAAGCTGTAAAAGCATCGTGGATCCAAAGAAACATGAAAATGCAAACTGGAATACAAACAACGCCCTTCAACAAATTCACCCCATTTTTTAATACATATATTCCCATTTCTCCAGGTTAATGGTAATCACTTCCCTTGGCTTTTGAACAATTTCTTCAGTGATTTATCCCCCTTTTTTAAAGACACATTGAAAGCATGGCTGTATTTTCAGTATTTTTCTCCTGAAAATTATTATGATGTGACAAGCCAGATCATTTGGCTAAACTCCAGTATATTGATCAATGGAAAACCACAATTTTGGTCTTAATTCTGTGAAAAGGGTATCATTTTTATTAATTACATTATTAATATATAATATATTTTTTACTTTTAAAACATTTTGTTTCATTTATGGAAATATATGTACACAGTTTCAATACAACTAGTGGCAGCAATACCTCTGAAATGAAAAAAAAAAATGTTAAAATAGAAACAGAAATTGACAGTCTTTAGACCTTAGATCTTATAAATGGTTAACCACAGCTAAGACCAATAGAATTATGTATAAATTTGTGTTGGAAAACAACAAATTAGTTGAAATTCCTCACAAAAATCACACTTATTGGGAAAATATATTTGATACACCTATTCTGGTGTATTCTATAAATTGATTCCTCTGTGCAAATATTTAAATATAAGGTTTTATACAAAATATTACCAACAAATAAAATGTTACATATGGGGTATTGAAGTGCTGTCGTTTCTGTGTGGAGGAAACTGAAGATCCGTTACACCTTTGCTGGTATTGTACAATAGTTGCCAACTTTTTGATTCAGGTTCAGAAATTATTCAAACCAGTTTTAGGAGACTTTCTCAACAATCAATAGTAGTGGGAAATCTTAATAATGGTGCTAATATTGTATGTAATTTTATCATTTTATTGGGTAAACAAATTATTTTAAAATCTCAAAGGACAGTAAATGCTAACTTTAGATTTTTTCAAGGCAAATGTTAAGCACTACTGTATGTTAGAAAGTTTAATTGCAAAGAAAATGGGAATTCACAAAACCATATAGATAAATGTGGTAAAATATATAGTCTGGAGAAGTGCGATCAAGATAATATTTTTTTAAACTTGAAATGAAATGAAAACTATACTACATACCAGCACCACTTATAATTAATAACTCATAGTTAAATATATGTATGTATGTACGTCTGTATGAACTGTAGATCTGTCTTGCCATTTCTGTTCGCCATCTATATAGTTATGTTTTTGTTGTGGATGATGTAGTTTATTGTTTGTTTTTTTGTTTCCTTTGGGGATTATGGAATTTCTTGTTTTGCCTTAGTTATTTTTGGGTGTGTTATGTTGTGATTAGCTTTGGTATGCTTTGTTTTGTTTTTTGTGTTGGTATGAGTGTAGGTCTTTGGGGTGTGTAGCTTATGGATGTGAGGATGTGGGGAGGTGAAGGAATGGTTAACGGGGAACAATCTACCAGAATAAATGCAACTTTACATGAAGCTGTTATCAAGTAAAAAAAGAAATAAAGTCAAACTCCTTATTTCATTGTAAAGGTGTACAACTGCAGTAAACTAATATCATACAGGTGTTAAAAATATATATTTTTTAGTTTTTTTTCCTGTCAAAGCAGATGAAATGAGATATAATGCTCGCGCATTTTATGGGACCGTTATTAAGGCCTTGCTTTCCCCTGTTAAGCACCCCTGGTCAAAATTAGCTGAGCCACTTTTGTCCCAAAAAACACTCCCCCACCGTATGCACTTGACAAGAGCTGCAATTTGGCTACGGCACAAATATTAAATAATAAAGTCTATATGAATACATATTTTTAGGATCATACATTCGGTAAGTGTTTCAGCTTGACAGAAGATAAATACTGAAAGCCATTATCTGCCCCCACATGTACTTTTCAGGAGAGAGTAGGCAGGTTTTATTCTTTGAAAGGTGCGAGGTAGCTGAATTTGCCCCCAGCTGGGATAATGCAGCAAAGTACTTGATTAGTTCATGGCGAGAGAATAATAGCTACTTACTGAGGCATTCAAATTTGGCTTGTCTGTGGCAGTCAGAAAAATGTAAAATGACAGGTGCCTCAAAAGTATTGTGATATTTGAACTGTTTCATTTCTTTCTTTTCCTTTCAGTTATTTTCTTTTCATTTAATCTCTTTTGTTTTTCCTTTCATTAGCTCTAAGTTGATTTATGGGTCGGACATGTTCAATAGTTTTGCATTGTGCTAACATATTTTTCATTCTGTATCTTGCGTGAGTGTCTGTGCGTGTGTGTATGTGTGTCTCTGTGTGTGGGCGCATATGTGTGGGTATGTGTGTGTGTGTGTGTGTGCATGTATATGTGTGTGTGTGTGTGTGTGTGTGTGTGTGCGTACATGCATATGTGTGGGCATGTGTTTGTGTGTGCAGCAACATGTGTGTGTATGAGTGCATGTGTATTGTCTCTGTGTGTGCGTGCATGTGTGTGTGTGTGTGTGCGTGTGTGTCTCTGTGTGTGGGCGCATATGTGTGGGTATGTGTGTGTGTGTGTGTGTGTGCATGTATATGTGCGTGCATGTGTGTGTGTGTGCGTGTGTATGAGTGTCTGTGTGTGCGTGCATGTGTGTGTGTGTGTGTGCGTGTGTACCCACTGGTGATGGACAGCTCAAAAGCCACACGTGTCACACCAGTACTATAAATGGGGCCAAATCCAGTTCTCTTAAAGGTCAAAGGGAGTGATTCTATTTTTTCAGGGAGATGAATTATGGCCATTCAAAAACCATCACAATGCTGTATATTTTGTTTCATTGGACGTTCCGTCGGTTTTTATACAGACAGGAGAAAGGGCTATTTCTGAACCCCCATCCAATGGCTGCATGCTAGGCTGTCAACCGTGACTTCTTCAAATACCACTCAAATACCACTAAAGTGCTTCTTGAATGGGAGGGGCAGCAGATTGTCAATCATTCTCACTTCAAATCTGAGAGGCAGGTATCAAGGCTTGAGAATGGACAGGGCTGTATCATTTTTTAACTCTCGACCAAACTAAAATGATACCTGTGAGTATGACAGCTGCAAAATCGAGCCGTCACGGGAGGGGAGCCAGTGGCTGAGGTCGGAACTGGATGGACGGCAGGTTTCAATTTATCGTTCGAACCGCTGTCCGCCATTGAGTGATTAAACGGCGCCCGTGGGCAACTGCTCCCCTTCCTTGCTCTCCCCACGTAAAAAAAAAAAAATGAAACGCCATTTTGTCGGATCGCTCTGCGCGGCTTCCCTCACCTCCAGAATGGCAACCTAACCGACGGTGTTTGATCGTTCCACCGGCACAATGTACTTTGTACAGTGTGCTTCCACAACGACTTGTTAACCCGATTATATCCCGGGGAACTTTCAAGGTTTTTAAAATCTTCTGTGATGGATAAAGTGGAGCTTTTACAGACTGTGAAGGCGGTATCTGCAATGACATGCTTTCCAAGGCCTGCCGGCACCAGCTTGAAGAAAATACAAAGTGTCAGGTTCCCTGAAACTCACCGGTAGGAGAACAGGCAGCCGCACTACTAGGAAGCATGACAATTTGCCATTCACTGTGGCAGAATGTGTACAGAATATAATTAATTAATTTGCCCTTCTCTGCAAATTGTCCTTTACACTCAAGATGCCAACAGCTGTTGGCAGAATGACATAAACAAACATTTCACCAATAGAAAATGCATACACAAGGGTCGCTTTTTAGATATCTGCAATTACAGATAAGCTAAAAAAGACAATGTTTTACAATGTCTCATTGTAATTATGTTAGTATTTGGCTTTAGCTTTGCCCAGGCTTGAATTCAATCAACATTTTCTCTTAACTTTTCTATTAAAAATGGTTTTCCAAGTTAATTATAGTCATTTCTGAATGACCAATCTGTGCTAAAATGTTGTTTGAATTGTTTTATGAAAGACAATTATAGGTTATGTCAATGAATGCCAGCTGAGAAATATATAAAATATATAAACCACTATATAGACCTATAAGCTACATCTAAACACTGAAAACATGAAGCATTTCTTCTCAGAATTGTACATTTTAAAAGGGACTGCACACTCACTCATGCACTGCTGGTCCATGTAAGCAGCTGTGTCTATGAATTATACATATTAACAAGTGCTTGTTCTCAGAACAGGCCAGAGTGAAGTATTGAAGGCAACAGCTTACAATGGGCACATGAGCCATTTATGAATGGAGACAGTAAGTTGTTCATCAGTGGCAGAGTGGACCGTTTTTTTTTTAAAGTCCATATTATTCCGGCTCCATCCTGTGTGCCAAAAAAAATGTAAGACACGTTTCAAATTGATCTTGAATCAGCACTTTCTCAACTTCAAAAATAATTGTGAGCAAAAGTAGACTTTTAATGTATTTGTGCATTTGGGGAATATTTTAATTTGAGTAAAAATATATAGTTTTTAGTTGTGCTTAGATACGTTTAAGTGCAATGTTTAGCTTTCCACGTTTTTCATGAGGGCTGATTTGATTTTGATCTAAATTTTTTCACACCTAAAAACTTAACATATGTATATCAACATACTCATATTGATAGTGTCACTCTCCTTTATGGCCAGTTTGTTGTAAGAGGTCAGTTAAAATCACTTAAAAATACATTTAATTATTTTTCTTCAATATTACAATAAGTGCTGCCTTATATTGATCACATAAGTTTACTTCTGATAACAAGTAGGAGAAAAAGTACATTACGACAAAAACGTAAACATGTACACTACATGGCGAAAAGTATATGGACACCTGCTCATCCAACATCTCATTCAAATGAATATGAAGACATAACAGACTAGTGGGAAAAGTACATACAGTGTATGTGATATATAGAAAGACTGCAATATCCCCACTGTTGATTGGATGATTGGATCAACAAGACACCAATTATGCGTGAGAAACATGCATCTTACAGGAAGGAGAGCCAGCTGATGGAACACCTACCACAACACACAAACAGCAGCCTTCTTCTCTGTTCATTAATGTGTTCCTCACTTTTCTGGTTATTAATCAGAAATAAAGAATAAAAAATATCTATTGTGATTATCACATGTTGTCCTTGAATTAATCTCTGTAGACGTATGCATTGTACACTCGATTTAGCTTGTGGGGCGAATAAAACGTGGAAATTCTGAAAACACACACGCACACACACATTATTATTGTTACATCTTTGTTATTGTTGTTGCTGTTGTTAGTATTAGTAGCTACAGTACACAGTAAAATGTTTAGTGTTTGGTCAACACTCGCAGAGTTTATCTGAAGTCAACGGGGATCAAATTCACTGTATCAGAGCTGAAGTGCTCTATCAGAGCTGATTCTACACTCGCTGCGTGTAGCGGGAGTAGTCATAGCAATAGTAGAAGCACTGGCAGGAAATGAATGAAAGGCCTGCTGTCTTTTCAGGTCAGAGCACTTGAAATGCATTGCACCGCTAACACATAATAACATTCCCATAACACAGATGTTCAGTGGGGCTGGCGTTGCCATTAACAGTGTGATATTTCACCCTCTGACCCGCGCACTCACAGCAAGACTCAACCCGTGGGAGATTCCTGCCGTCAAGGCCTCTGCTCTGAGTATATGGTTTTGAATCACTGCTTTTGACGTGAACTGTGACTCGCTCTATCTGTAAAACAGAGGCTGTCATTTGTTATGAAATAACATTAAGATGAAACGATTGCATCAGCATTGGGAAACTGTCACTCATTAGGAATGTAAGCAAATGTACAGAGACACTGTGCTGTAGTGGAGAATAAACGAATCAAAGGTCATGATACCAAAAATATGGATTTATTTATTTTTGCTACGCTTCACGCAGTAACTCTGAAGTGAAATTCTCTGGGAAGCTGCTCAGTTCAGCCTGTTTCGCGGTGATTGTGTTCTTAGCTGCGGGGCACGACCGTTCCTAGAACACAAGGTGATGTTGTGCACCTCTCGTTAACCTCCGGAACAGCAGTGGAAAGAGATGGTCAGAGACCGTGGAACACGAGTGAGCAGTGGTCAGCACAGGGTTCAGGACTGGAGAGAGATGATCAGAGACCGTGGCACACATGAGAGAGCAGTGGTCACAGCACAGGGTTCAGGACTGGAGAGAGATGGTCAGAGACCGTGGCACACATGAGAGATCAGTGGTCACAGCACAGGGTTCAGGACTGGAGAGAGATGGTCAGAGACCGTGGCACACATGAGAGAGCAGTGGTCAGCACAGGGTTCAGGACTGGAGAGAGATGGTCAGAGACTGCAGAACACATGAGAGAGCATTGGTCAGCACAGGGTTCAGGACTAGAGAGAGATGGTCAGAGACCACGGAACACATGAGAGAGCAGTGGTCAGCACAGGGTTCAGGACTAGAGAGAGACGGTCAGAGACCATGGAACACATGAGAGAGCAGTGGTCAGCACAGGGTTCAGAACCTAAGGTCATAGCTCTGAATCTGAGCTGCGACCGCAAATCTGGACCTTTGAGCAAGGTTTTATTTTTCATCTTTTAGTCATTTTTATGTTTTTATTTATTTATTTATTTAGATTTTCCACTGTCACTCTCCAGTGAGGAAATAAATACTGCAGCTTACAGAACATGAAATATGTTCCCACAGATGAGCGCGTTGATTATGATCCAGAAACAAAATGCAAATGGAAAGAAGAGTGGTTACAGAGACTGGATTGAACAGGAGATATGCCCTATGCCCTGTTCTGAGCCACTGATTTATGTATGTATTTATTAATAACAAAAAACTATGTTTTAAGTGTGGAGTTTGGCTTGGTCAAAGGCCGTAAAAAACAGGAAATTCAAATGGGCACCACCAAAACTTCAGCCAAACTTCAGCTCTCTACACTATCAGGAATTTCCAGTACATTACAAATAACAAATAACATTACAAATATAACATAGCCTATAACATAATAATAATAACATAACATTAAATATTACGTAACACATTAGAAATAAAACAATATGAATCATGACAAACATCAACAGATACATTGTAGTTGCATTTTTATTTTATTTTGTGCATTTTTTCTAATTTGATAAATAATCTGTACAACATTCTACTTAGTTTTAACCCCATTAGCTTTGGCACATGAGGCAATTTTCATATAGTTTCTACTCGTCTCATTAAAGTGTCAATATCTCAAAAACTATTCACATCCTACTAACATCCATGGTTTACAGCTCACACTGAAGAAGAGGCTACCGTTCAGAAATGAGCAATTTGAAGTAGTGTACAATTCTTTCTAGCCTATACTTTTCACCGGCCGCTGACGCGTCCATCACTTGAACAGGACAAATAACCAATCACTGCTCAACTACAAACGGGACGTTGAGCGATGTCCAATCAGATAACACTTCCTTTGTGCACGTTTATGAAAAGACAAGGCCTGCGTCCCAATATTATTCACTCCTCCCCTACAAGGAGTATGCAAAATAGCCTGTGAAGTTCAAGTATTTGCATGTACAGTATACATGTACCTGACATTGCGGTTTGTGTCGAGACATTAATTAATATGTAACCATTAATATGTCATTAAGATGTAATCAGCAACATTTGATTAAAACACAAAGATCCGTTTCCGGGGCACAGAGGAGAGGAGGTGGTAGTGGAGGAAATGAGGATTAATTTTACCTGGAAATATGCAAAACTATCTGTACCTTTAAACGTTTGAAGTACAAGTAGTTGCATGTACAGTATACAATATACCTGACATTGCGGTTGGAGTTAAGACATTAATTAATATTCAACAATTAATATGTAATTAGCAACATTAGATTAGAAGACACAAAGATCGGTTTCCGGGGAAAGGAGGGGAGGAGCTGGTAGTGGAGGAAAGGAGTGTACATTTTTTGAGTATTGGGACGCACCCAAACTCCCTTTTTGAACCTATCAATGGTCCTGTCATTTGCGCTACCTTACATACCATTAATGCGAGTGTATGAACTAGCTAATAATGTTTATTTACTGGCTAATTCAACAAATACATAGAAAATTATCAAACCACTTGTAGATTGCTGGCTAGCATTGAGTGTATAATCGACACAGTTCAGTGCGAGTAGCTAGCGAGACGTGCAAGTACAGTCAAGCAGTGTACCCGGAAGTGGAAAACATTACACACTGGAACGAATTGTACGCTACAACGGGACTAAAATAGTGGATATCCTCCGGTAATAATTAGGCTACATTACCCCACCTCCCCCGTAAAATGTATCCCGTTCGAATAGGGCTGACACATAACGTTACAATTCTTATACAATCTGTAAATGTCAGGCTCTTCCCCTTTTAAGTTTCCTTTTTACCCAACATAAGTTAGCAAGCTGGCTAGCGCCCCATGGAAATGTAAAATATAACGTTAGCTAATGTTATTTAACTTGGCTAAGATCATTATTTTTGTTGCACTGTACCGAAAATAACTCCGTAACGTTATACATTAGGTATGTTAGGCTATTTATTTTTAGCTGATAACTTCAACCATGCTTTTGTTGTTAACGTTAGCCATTTGTGATCATACGTTAAGTTAGCTAACTGAGCTAACATTAACGTTACTGACTGCAAATGTCATCATAAAACTATCACTCTTCAACTGTGTTGTGTTGGTATGATTTAGTCTAACGTTACTTTCTGCCAAAAGTATATTCATGAATTAACTACCGTCATTTCAACATTAATTAATTGTCTGAACATTACATTGCTTGGCACTGTTATAGTTCCACGTGGGGCTTGTAATGTTACAAATGTAATGTTAGCTAGCTGTGTGGCGCTTGTAGCTTCATTAATGTGACAGATAATATTGTGTACAGATAATATGTCTGAAAGGAGTAACGTTAACGTTAGTATATAAGTTAACATAAATTATTATTTTGTTTTATCTCGCTAGCGAAGTTAGATAGTAATTAGCTGTATTCCTTCTAACTTTGCCACTTGGTGACAGTAACGTTAGCTAGCTAAATGAACGTTAGCCGCAGTTACTTTGGAGCTGTTTGGCCACAGTTGTGTGGAACTGCTGCGATCACTGACCTGGCCAAATATATTTTAAGCAAAATAACGTTATGCACCTTGCTCTCTCGAGTTGATTTGCACACACTTCTTGCGATTCAGAAAAATGTTAAACCATACGTACAATTCTAAACAGAACAGAACAGTTAGTAGCATACTACTTTAGCGATTAGAGTTGTACAATTTGAGCTAGGTCGTTAGAAAAAAAAAGTCTTCACCTAAATGCTATTTTTAAAATGTATTTAATTGTATGAAAACGGCTTAACAAGTCTTTCCCATATTTGTTTTATGTCGAGACATTGATGAGATGAGTTGATCTGCCAAATGGCTTTGTAATTTGTATTAAAACGGCTGAGAAATTGATGGGTGAAATTTGTGTTTTAACATGTCATTTGCAAGCAAAACCAAACTTCGGGGGACGCGATATTCAATGTAAACAGTGAGAGTTAAGTAAAGTAAGTATACTAAGAGAAATTGTAGAGATTTAATTCCCTTTGATGAACCTAGAGAGATCCAAGACATGCTTCTTGTGTTCTCATTACAGAGCAGTGGCTGAGCTCTAATTAGACTAAATGCTAATGAACCCTGTTTACTGCTATCTGGCATCAAAGCAAGATGTATGGAAATCACAGAGAGACAGAAAAAAATGTTGAAATCTTGAACAGAGGATACAGCTTTATATATATATACATATATATCAAATTTAATTGCTGAATAGGTGCTCTGAAATTGGAGAGATCGGGCAGTCACCTGTTCAGGTCCAGAATGTGGATGGTTTGCTGAACTGTAGAAACTGTTTTTCAAGACATACTTTGTAGAGCCCCCCCCAAAAAAAGTTATTTATTTTGGTGAACATTAAAGGCAGATGTTGAGTGACTCTTGGCTATTTGTGTTTGCATTGATCTGCACACAGGCAGTACCCAGACTAAAGGGATCTGAGTTAGGGCTGAGCGATATACGGCAGTGATAATTACCCAATGCTATAACGATCATTGCCTCCATGTGATATATTGCCTTTCTTTTCGTCTTTTCCTCCCTTAATTATTCCTGATGCGGGTAGTAAACGTCCAAACCTCAGAGGCCACCTGAAATGCTTCCGGGGAACAAAAAAAAACATCACCGCTGTTATCTGTTGGGTGTATATAAGACTGCCAATCAGCATCAAGACCTTCACAAGATCTCATGGAAGCTGTCTGAACTTGTTGCTGACTGGCTGTTATATCAGCACCCAATAGATATCAGTGGTGTTGTTTTTTCTTTTTTTTCTTTCCTGGAATCATTTCACATGGCCTCTGAAGTTTAGATGTTTAAGACCACATCAGGTATACTTAAAGTAAAACAGAGGCAATGCACCACATGGCGAGATTGATCGTTATTGCATTCGATAATTATCATTGTGTATATTCCTCAGCCCTTATCCGAATCCATAATAATGTAAACCCTCAGGTTTATCGTCATTGTATTGGCACCTCTGGCTTGCTCGTCGTCTTGTCTTTTGAACATTTTATCTTATTTTATTTTTGTCTTTCTACGTGTCTGGACTGCAGTACTTCAAAGTACACTCTTCCACGATCAACTATAGATACATGCAAAGTGTATCTCAATTGTAACACAAACGTGACTGCATTAGGTTTTTACTCAATTACGTTTGTGAAATTGAGTAGCCTCAGTGCCACGTTTGAGTTTCATGCTAGCATTTTGTTTGCATCCACATCGATAGAAATCCACATAAATGTCCTTCAATGATTGGATCTTTACTCGATTATTATACGTGCTTCTGTTTGTTGCTGCTCAATTTCATTTGACCTTTATTTTACTTGTTTTATCTCTTACATTAATAGCTCTCGATTGTGTTTCACTCTACAGAAATGCTCTACGGCAGTACTATTGTTAAGGTCAGTAATGCAAGTGCTTTTCTTTTTGTATAAAAAAGTAATTCAGTACCGTCAATATACAGTACGCCGAAACACTGTCCCTTCGACTAAACTGGATTGTTACATTATTTATTTTTTTCGCCAGTTCCATCATTTTAAAAAGTCGTTCCGGTTCTGGCCTCATTCGATGAGCATGGGCGAGGGAATATGGGATTGTGGAGTGGAAGGCAAGCCTCATCCACACAGGAATACATCCGCAGACGAATGGCTCAGCCCACCACAGAGCGATAGCATGCTGTCCTGACTCCAGGGCTTCACCACCAGCAGAACCCAGAGGCAGCCTTTTCAAATGTGATTATAAGCTTTTTTTCCTGAATATCTGAAGAGTTGCCCTGAAAGGCCTCAGCTTGCGGCCTCACCAAAAGCGCGTGCAGTAATTCGCCATTTTGGGCGGGGAGTTTGTGTTTGGGGGGTTTTGTCTGGCTCGTGGCTCTCATTGTTTGAATGGAGCACTCTTGAGAGTGAAGTGCATGCAAACAAAGGGAAAATAAAAGCATACGAAGTACAGAGTCAGCGTTCAAGTGGGTGCCAGGTTGGTGTGTGTGTGTGTGTGTGTGCGTGTGTGTGTGTGCGTGCGTGAGAGAGAGAGATAAATAGAGAATCTAAGAGGTTACTGTTATTAATTTATGTTTCATCATCATCATCATCATCATCATCATCATCATCATCATCATCATCATCATCATATGTATTGGTTGATATAACATGCCCATGTGTTTTTATATTTATATGTACTTGTTTTTTTATTGTAACAGAACAAATTAATCTGTTAGTCGTACGCCTTGTTTCATTGTTAATTGCGTCAATATAACATTACTACACTGAATTGAGATAGAGCGAGTAATTGGCGTACCATATACAGTGAATGCATGTGTTATACGCCATGTAAATCACATGAGATGTGACTTCACCCAGGGATGCATTATGCATAATCAGCACCACACTGCATGTGACAGGACAGCACGCTACACGCCACCGATGACCTCACCTGCAGGCCAGTGCTCATGCATACAGGGGCACACAGATAATGACAGAGCACAGTACGGAACACGAGAAGAAGAAAAAACTGACGTTGTAGGAAAGGGAAGTTTTTTTTTAAAAGTATTTTTATAGGGCTTGTGGGAAAGAACATGCAATGGCTTTGTTGGTTCAACAGGGGGCAGCATCTACATCCTCCACCCTGTAGTGGGACTGATTGACAAGTCCCATCAGACTGCTCTGACCCTTTGTGAAATGTTTACATGCAAAGGGAAACTATTTATTTATTTATTTATTTATTTAACCATTCACTCCCAGTTCTTATAATGACAAGTCTAAGTCCAAATAAAATGGCATTGTATGTAACATATAATTTTTTTTTATTATTATTTATTTATTTGAATATGTTTTTTTTTTTTACTGGCTGGAGATTTATTTTCTTACCCACCATGTTTCGCTGCACATCTGTAGTTGTTCCTGTGGCTCAGAATTTATGCCCAGCTGTCCTCCATGCTGGCTCGACTCGCCTCTCCTGACGGAGCGCTCATTCGTCTTCCAGAAGAAAGGGAGTTAAATACAGGGTCTGACTGGAGCACGGTGTGCCTCAAGGGTCTTCTTTTGGTCAAATCTACTATCCTTGAGACTAGAAACTCATGCACTCATTGCATTTTTTTCACATATTGCTGATTTAAAGGAGGTGTACAGTATTATAATATATTACACTGCGTGGCGGTGCAGTGAGTAGCGTCACCTCACAGCAGAAAGGTTTCCCCCCCCCCCCGTTGGTTTTTTTCTCCACTCTCCGGTTTCCTCTCACAGTCCAAAGACATGCAGCTTAGATTAATTTGAAAGTCTTAATTGCCTTTGGGGTATGAACATGTGAGTGATTGGGGTGTGCGCCCTGCGATGGATTTGTGACTGGTCCAGCATGTACTTTCTGTCACCCAATGTATGATGGGATAGGCTGCGACCCTGATCAGGAGTAAGCCGTTTAGAAAATGGATGGATACTGTATAGTGTAATACAATGTCATTACATATGAACACATACAGTGCCCTCCAAAACTATTCAAACCCTTCATAATGATACGAAAAGAAGGTTATATTATTTGAACAATATAGATATACATTAATGTATTATGTATGTTCAGAAAAAAACTTTTTATATTCTTATATACTAATTGCTCAAATCGGTTTAACAAGTAATTTATTTCTTCCCAAAAAACACATCATTGCATGCTGTATATGAGCAACATAAAGCAACTGACCTTATCATACTTATATACTTATCATACATTTTCACTGTAACACCTGGCGACTATGTATAGTGTCTTGCAATATAAACATATACACACTGTGTGGGTGTTTGTGTCTTAAAAGTAGACTTGCAATGAATTGTGTTTGTATTGTGTCGTTCATCTCTTGTTGTCAAAGTGCATACCGGTGAAGGGGGAGGAGTCGTTTTAACCTCTACAAATGTGGACCACACACCTGGGTGAGCTGACAAAAGATGTCATTCATTTTGTGAATGAATGTGTTCAGAAAAGTTTTTGTGACAGTGTGAAAGTTATTAGCACTTCATCGCAACTTATTTTTTCAGTTTTTTCCTCCCTCCCGCCAGCTTAATTTCCTATGATTCTTAGAATAGTGAGTGTTTATCTATTTCTTCATTGTGAAGGTCAAAAATGAATAAAAGCATTGTGTGTGACGTACATGTTAGCCAAGGAACTGAAAAGGCTCTTCTGAGGCTATTGATTAGCAGTTTGTGTAGCAACATTGCTTGTCAAAATGTCCTTGTTGCTCATCTATTGCAAAAGATGACAGGAAAAGTTCTCAGTAGATGTGTCTCCATGGAGACAACAATATGTCACCCCGTCGTTAAGTCAATATGACGTCATGAGAGTGTCCTTAATGCAAACTTGGGAAAGAGATACAGGTACTGCATTTTTAGTTATTGCTGTTCTGTAGTTGTATTGGCATGGATCACCCTAATTAGCTATGTTTCATTTAAAGGCTAAATTAGCAACCTGGCATTGCATTTTTTTTATAGTGTGGTGTTTCTCAAAAAAAAGAAACAGTCAATTGTCAAGATATACTTGTTAAACATTAACAGTTCATCAATCATTCTAACACCTAGTTACAACAAGACTGAAACATCAAAAATGTACTATTAATAATAATAGTAGGAGCAATCCATCAAACAATTGCCATTGCTATATGAACAACGATTTAAATGAAGCCTCCGTTAATTAGAGCATTTACTAAAAGGAAGAAGGAAAAAGAGGACAGACATGGAAGACTAGCTTTAATGACAACCAAATGCAATCACTGAAAACATTACAATAAAAGGGGACTCTTGAGCATCCCTGTTATTAAAAAAAACGAACAAAAAAAAAATGCCAATTATTATAGGCCGCTATAACCATGATTTCACAAGGTTCACAGTGGGCCTAATAACATCAGTTGTTGGGTGAGTTTCAGCCAACCCGAGTTTCTTTGGGTATAACAGTAATAGACCGTAGAGAATAGTGTAGTCTGTAGGATGTAAAATAGGCACTGGCTCTCCTGTAGTACTTTGTGGTCTGCAGGGTGTAAAATAGGCACTGGCTCTCCTGTAGTACTGTGTGGTCTGTAGGGTGTACAATAGGCACTAGCTCTCCTGTAGTACTGTGTGGTTTGTATGGTGTAAAATAGTGTGGTCTGTAGGGTGTAAAATAGGCACTGGCTCTCCTGTAGTACTTTGTGGTCTGCAGGGTAGAAAATAGTATGGTCTGTAGGGTGTAAAGTATGTACTGGCTCTCCTGTAGTACTGTGTGGTCTGTACTCTGCAGGGTGTAAAATAGTCACTGGCTCTCCTGTAGTACTGTGTGGCCTGTATGGTGTAAAATTCACCGGATTTATTTCCCCCTGACTTCTTTAAGCTAGCCGTACAGCCACCTAAAATCCACCTTTGCTGGCTTGGCAAAGAGGAGGAGGGTGTGGGGCAAAGGGACGGGGGCAGGGGTGGTGTAGGGTTGAAGTAGTGCGACTAACTGTGATTTAAAAATGAAATAAATACATAAAAATGAAATAAAACTAAACTAGGACATTTGTTATTGATTCCCCTAATTTAAAAATATGTATGAGTGTGTGTTTTTTTTATGTTTAATTTATTATTGTAATATATATTATTTGCACATGGTTGTAATCGAGCTGCTGGGAAACATGGAATACAGGCAGTCAGACACGTGTAGAACTGCAGCTGGGCTACAGTTATTTTCATCTACATTTGGGAGCATAAGTGTTTAGCTATCTGTATGGTAAAAGAGTGCACGGCCATGCTATGACTGTCACTCTGATGTCCTGTGTTTGTTCCCTCTTTTAATGTGGTAATTGGAAGAACAGGCCAATGAGCCGTTACAGAAACGATGTTGCAGCGAACATTGCTCAGCTCCCACCGTTCAGTTATGTCCTCTTCTATTCCATCCTGCTTCACTTCTTAATGTAGTCTGAAATAGTGTGTGTGTGTGTGTGTGTGTGTGTCTGATAGAACAGAAAGAGAGAGATAGTGTGTGTTTTTCTGATAGAACTGAAAAAGAGACTGTGTGTGTGTGTCTGATAGGACAGAAACAGTGTGTGTGTGTGTGTGTGTGTGTGTGTGTGTGTGTGTTTGTGCGCATGTCTGATAGGCCAGAAAGTAAATTAGAGACATAGAGTAGTGCCTGACTATTATTCCATTAGAAAGAGAGTGTGTGTGTGTATCTGATAGGACAGAGAGTCAATTAGAGATAGAGATTGGTGTCTGACTGTTATTCCATCAGCGACACACCACACACACATGCACACTCGCTCTGTTGCTAGGGCTCATTACTCATTTTCTAGGTGCAGGTTAAAGTGGTGAGACATGAGGTCTGTTGTTTGGACAATTACTGTCCAGCGATTACTGTCCAACTAGTGTTTGAGTAAAAGTTTGTTGGGGGCTATAGTTTGAGGGAGTTCATGCTGACTCTGGCTTTTTTCCACACACAGATGTTGAGGTCGTTAATAACGACCCCTGACTTGTTGGAGCCACAGCATCTCTTCCCCCGGACTAGTTACCTCCCACGTCTCTGCTAACATGCTAAACCCTCCAGCAGGAGGGACACAGCGGAAAGAGAAACCGCACTCCGCCGAGGTTTGGGAGGGGAGAGGTGGATTTGGAAAGGCCCTCTCAGATTTAACAGTTAGGGAAGCACGCAGACGGGTTTGTCCCATTCAAGTGGTGTGGATCCATTTTTTCTCTCTCACACTTTCTGTCAAAACCCTAGATATGCAGTAGCTCCAGGGTCCCGACTCCATTGTTTTTTATAATTTTCGTTTCGCCACCCTCAATTCATTCTACTCCAACCAGGTAAGTTATTTTCCCCAAAAAACTTTGTGAATGATTTTTTAATTTTTTTATTTTAGATTTAATGTGTTCATTAAAAAGATAATAAAGATAAAGATGTGCTCTAGGGATCTCATTCTGAAATCCTGGAGGGATGCATTGGCTGCTAATGTTCGGTGTGTCTCAACACCTGAGTGTTTAATTGGCTGAAGAGTCCACACAGCATGTATCCAAGGCCTAAACTGGCTTCTGATTGAAAAGAAACCACAAAAACCTGCAGGCACTTTGGTCCTCTAGGACTGGAGTTAAACCTGCAGACACTGTGGTCCTCCAGGACTGGAGTTAAACCTGCAGACACTGTGGTCCTCCAGGACTGGAGTTAAAAAGCAGACACTGCGGTCCTCCAGGACTGGAGTTAAACCTGCAGACACTGCGGTCCTCCAGGACTGGAGTTAAACCTGCAGAGACTGTGGTCCTCCAAGATGGGAGTTAAACCTGCAGACACTGCGGTCCTCCAGGACTGGAGTTAAACCTGCAGACACTGGTCCTCCAGGACTGGAGTTAAACCTGCAGACACTGTGGTCCTCCAAGACTGGAGTTAAAAAGCAGACACTGCGGTCCTCCAGGACTGGAGTTAGACCTGCAGACACTGTGGTCCTCCAGGACTAGAGTTAAACCTGCAGAGACTGTGGTCCTCCAAGACTGGAGTTAAACCAGCAGACACTGCGGTCCTCCAGGACTGGAGTTAAACCTGCAGAGACTGTGGTCCTCCAAGACTGGAGTTAAACCTGCAGACACTGCGGTCCTCCAGGACTGGAGTTAGACCTGCAGACACTGTGGCCCTCCAAGACTGGAGTTAAACCTGCAGAGACTGTGGCCCTCCAAGACTGGAGTTAAACCTGCAGACACTGTGGTCCTCCAAGACTGGATTTTAACCTGCAGACACTGCGGTCCTCCAGGAGTGGAGTTTAACCTGCAGACACTGTGGTCCTCCAGGACTGGAGTTAAACCTGCAGAGACTGTGGTCCTCCAGGTTTGGATTTAAACCTGTGAAGTAATTATAATATGTTAAAAGAAAGCCTACTTGGGGCTCTCTTTTGCCTTTTGGCTGTGGATGTTGGTGTCCTTAAGCACTTACCAGCACTGTGCTTCACAATGGATACACTGTTATTGGGATCTACATACACTGGGCACATTACCGTAGACCAGCAGTGCTCTATTCCAGTGTACAAAAATACAATAAATAAATAAAATATAAACAATGGTTAAACATTCCATTACCGTTTCAACATCTGCAATACCGTCTTACGTATTATATTTCCTGCAAAGTGCCTTGTTCTAATTTATAGGGACATGCACTACTAGACTGACATTATTTTGATAAGTGCAAAATGAACAGATTGTATGAATCATAGTTTTGTGAATGCATTTTTTTTTTTAAATAATAATTTTCAGATGTCAGAGGAAAAATGGCTGCCTGCAATTTGTCTATAAAAGTTGGTGCGATCACAATTATGTTAACTGTAGGGCGAGGATCTGAATTTAATAGCAGATAAGCACAGGAATAAAAAAATTAAAAAAAACGATTTAAATGGTAAAAAGATTTCCTCTCTATCGGATACATTTCTTTTTTATTGTGTTTGACAGGATTTCTTCCCGTCGTTTTTTTTCTCCCCAATTTTGAGCTTCCTTTGTGCCACCGACTTTCAGACATACAAGTACAGAAACTACAGCTTCCTCAGTCATCTCAAGCACCCAACCACACATCATCGAAGGCGAGGTGAGGTATGTCCCTTTCAGACATACAAGTACAGAAACTACAGCTTCCTCACTAATCTGAAGCACCCAACCACCCAACCACACATCATCGAAGGAGAGGCGAGGTATGTCCCTTTCAGACATACAAGTACAGAAACTACAGCTTCCTCACTAATCTGAAGCACCCAACCACCCAACCACACATCATCGAAGGAGAGGCGAGGTATGTCCCTTTCAGACATACAAGTACAGAAACTACAGCTTCCTCACTCATCTCAAGCACCCAACCACACATCATCGAAGGAGAGGTGAGGTATGTCCCTTTCAGATATACAAGTACAGAAACTATAGCTTCCTCACTCATCTCAAGCACCCAACCACACATCATCGAAGGAGAGGTGAGGTATGTCCCTTTCAGACATACAAGTACAGAAACTACAGCTTCCTCACTCATCTCAAGCACCCAACCACACATCATCGAAGGAGAGGTGAGGTATGTCCCTTTCAGACATACAAGTACAGAAACTACAGCTTACTCACTCATCTCAAGCACCCAAACACACATCATCGAAGGAGAGGCGAGGTATGTCCCTTTCAGACATACAAGTACAGAAACTACAGCTTCCTCACTCATCTCAAGCACCCAACCACACATCATCGAAGGAGAGGCGAGGTATGTCCCTTTCAGACATACAAGTACAGAAACTACAGCTTCCTCACTCATCTCAAGCACCCAACCACACATCATCGAAGGAGAGGCGAGGTATGTCCCTTTCAGACATACAAGTACAGAAACTACAGCTTCCTCACTCATCTCAAGCACCCAACCACACATCATCGAAGGAGAGGTGAGGTATCTCCCTTTCAGACATACAAGTACAGAAACTACAGCTTACTCACTCATCTCATGCACACAACCACACATCATCGAAGGAGAGGCGAGGTATGTCCCTGTCAACAACTGTTTCATTTGCTATTTTAGAGGAAACTCTCTTTTGAGGAGAAGCCATACATCATAAACATGAGAAACGCTGGCCGTGTTATATCCACCCTGACCCAGGAAGAACAAAACCAGCTTTTGATCAAAACTGAATAAAAAATATATTTATTTAGCGCATTTTATTAAACATTTGGCATAATGCACTTCACAGCATACACCAGGTCTAATGTCCTCACATAAGCACAATTATTTGGATCGTTGCAAAGGTCCCTAGGGGGGTATTTAAGAAAACACCTTCTCTGTGCAACAGTATAGCATTATGGGTAATAAACTGGCTTGGTAACCTCAAGGTTTCATGCTCTGTTCCCAGAGAAGACTCTATGCTGTACCCTTAAGTAAGGTACTTAACCTGCATGTCTTCATATGCATATAAGTCATTCTGGATAAGAGTGCCTGCTATTTTTTTCCAGCATTTCAGAAGCTCGGTCAACTGGCTTATGAAAGAGCCCAGGCACAAATCCTGCGATGAAGCACATTTGTGGAAAATGCTTTTACTGGCTGAATCACCCACGCACCTGGGCATGCCAGTACTAGATCCAAGCCAAATAATGTCTCAAGTCAATGATCTTGGAAACTTCTACCCCAGTATTTCTCCTATCACAGTAAGTCAGCTGAAATCCTCCCAAATACTGTACAGTTAAATTTTTTATTTGAATAAAATGTGATATTTCTGATCAGAGTCAGCTGGTGAGATCTCTTTTGCATTGACATTTTCATGCATAATCCTTTAAAAGTGCTTGAATCAGTCTCAGGAGCCAATCCCATCTGCAGCTGTGCAATACTGTAGACGTTTGGCCTGAGATAATTATCCAGATGGGGCAGTGCCATACCCTACAGAACGTATCCGCAGGTTCGCAGGTGTCCCTGACATTATGGGGACTCGAAGAGTAGTATCATTATTAGAAAGGAATAGTATCTCAAAGCACACAGAATAATCATCAAATCCTACCTGCCCTGGTTTGTACACATAGGCTCAGCATGGCCTACCGGTAACTCCTTTACAAGTTTGCAGTCTTAATTTCCCTCCACATAGCCAGTGGCCTTAAAAACCTGTCCCTTAGATAATTTGTGTCAAAGCTGACCGCCATTATTGGCGGTCTGGCATTCTGTACAGCGGCGGTTTGGCTGGAGGATGCAGCTATAATTGCAGAACCAAAGCGGGGATACAGGTGGCCAATCAGAAAGCCGGGGCGGCCAAGGCACACGGTACCAGAGGGCACGGCCCGTCAGTTTTGTGAAGGAGCCTAGTAGCTCGGCGCTAAGTACCAATGACCAGATGGGAAAAGAGTTCAGCTCAGCCCGTAAATGCTCAGCCAGTTGATGAGCAGAATAATCAGCCTTTGTTCTGCTTAAATCAACCTTTCTGGAGAGCTTATTGTGTAAATGTAGTTTTAAAACACGGCTTACCTGGCTGTAGCAGTAGGACAACATGCACTTTCTCTGGTCAATTTAAAGAATTAGTCAAAGACTTCATTAATTAACAAATACTTTGACTTCGACTGATAAATTAAGCGTTAGAGGTGAATTTGTTGATTGCTGAATGAAGTGTATTTATTTAATAATTTATGAAATAATAAAATATAACAAAATCTGTGCATGTGTGTGTGTGTGTGTATGTGTATGTGTGTGTGTGTGTGTGTGTGTGTGTGTGTGTGTGTGTATATGTGTATGTGTGTGTGTGTGTGTGTATGTGTGTGTGTGTGTGAGTGTTTGTGAGTGTGTGTGTGTGTGTGTGTGTGTGTGTGTGTGTGTGTGTGTGTGTGTGTGTGTGTGTGTGTGCATACTATACTAATACCTACGCATGTGTGTGATACTTTACAGTTTATCTATCCAATGAAGAAAAAGCACTCAGCTGGCCAAAAAGTAATATTGCCTAAACGGGAATGAATATGGTAAATGAAACATTTTTATGAAGATCAATGCCGGCATTGCACGTCTACTTTTTGCTATATCTGCACTGATATTCCACATATTTGAGAAAATAAATCATTACTTTATCATAATGACAATGGAAAATATGATGAATGATGGTGCTGAAAATAATGGCGGTGGAAGGAATATCAGTGTTTATTGTACAATAGGCCTTATGAGGAATGTAACTAATGCTTGTTATGAATAATGATTATGTTTATTGGCTGAAAGTGAATTTGGCGTTTCCTGCTCATTAATTTATGGAAAATCAGCACAGAGAAATGAGAAAATAACTTATATTTTGTGGTTTCTATTTTCATTTAACTAAAAACTTTGAGACTTTACATTTATTTATTTAATATCAGCACCAATAAAAAAAAAAACTTAAAATAAAAAAAAAAACTATGAAAAGTAGATTGTGTTTCAAGGCCTGTGCCAAAGCACTTTGAAAGTATTGCAATGCCTATCACCTTTTGCGATTGCAAATGTGTTTGTTTGAGCTCTCATGATTATATGATGTGGAACAAAGGGGTATGATAGCCATAGAAGTGATATTCCTGGTCTCTCTGCATTTGTACTGCATCTCAAAATGTTCACAATGTTCCAGGTCTTTTGATAAATCGGTGTGACAGCCTAATTAATAACACATTGATAGCATATTGCCCAAAAAGCACAGATTTATTAAAAATGAATAGCCTGTTATCCTGCCTGCCCTCTAGGACAACAAGGCTGCCTTGCCTGAGTTTGCATAGTGTTTGAACGTGTGCTTGATGAGAGCTGTTTAATGTCTGCAGATCAGTCCGCTGTGCAAACATGTCTCTGTTCTCAGTGACAGGGCACTGACAGGCTTAGCAGTATTACACCATGAGTATCAGAAACACATTCATTTTATATCGCAAAGTGACTTTGATGCTTTAATGACATCATCTAATGGAAGAGGACGCCACGTTAATCTTAATTAAAAAATAAAATCTATCTCTAGTCATTACTGAATCTCTGAATCTTTTCTGCATTTTCACTGAACCCACTTTGTACCTTTCACATGTAAAAGTGAAAGTGTATATATACACGTGTAGGGTGACAGTGTAATATAATGCGTAGATATACACGTGTAGGGTGAAAGTGTAATATAACGCTTAGATATACACGTGTAGGGTGACAGTGTAATATAACACTTCGGTATACACGTGTAGGGTGAAATATGACACTGAGGGAACTCGTGTAGGATGTAATATGACGCTGAGGGAACTCGTGTAGGATGTAATATGACGCTGAGGGAACTCATGTAGCGTGTAATATGACGCTGAGGGAACTCGTGTAGGGTGTAATATGACGCTGAGGGAACTCGTGTAGGGTGTAATATTACGCTGAGGGAACTCATGTAGCGTGTAATATGACGCTGAGGGAACTCGTGTATGGTGTAATATGACGCTGAGGGAACTCGTGTATGGTGTAATATGACGCTGAGGGAACTCGTGTAGGGTGTAATATGATGCTTAGGGAACTGGCCTTATTTACATTACTGCCATTTAGCAGAGGCTCTTATCCAGAGTGACTTACACAACTTTTAGCATTTTTTTTACATATTATCCATTTATACAGCTGGACATACAGTGCCCTCCACAAATATCGGCACCCCTGGTAAAGATGAGTAAAAATGGTTATACAAAATGTACCATTTGGTGAATTAGCTTAATCTCACACTGATACAATGAGAAAAATCCAACATTTAATTGAAAAAAAAATCAGGATCTTTGTCCGGAAGAGACAGGAAATTATTATTTTTAACAAAACCATGTGTGCCACAATTATTGGCACCCCTGCATTTAATACTTTGTACGACCTCTCTTTGTCAATAAAACAGCACTGAGTCTTTTTCCGTAACATTTAATAAGGTTGGAGAATACAGAGCAAGGAATCTGAGACCATTCCTCTTTACAAAATCTCTCCAGATCATCCAGAGTTCTAGGTCTTCTTTTGTGCACTCTCCTCTTCAGCTCAGCCCACAGGTTTTCAATGGGGTTTAGGTCAGGGGACTGAGATGGACATGGCAGAAGCTTGATTTTGTGTTCAGTTAACCATTTTTGTGTTGATTTGGACGTATGTTTTGGATCATTGTCCTGCTGGAAGATCCAACGACGACCCAGTTTTAGTTTCCTGGCAGAGGCAGCCAGATTCAGATTTAAAATGTTTTGGTAATTCATGGAGTTCATGATGCCATGTACCCTAACAAGGTTCCCAGGGCCTTTGGAGGAAAAACAGCCCCACAACATCACGGAACCTCCACCATACCTAACAGTGGGGATCAGGTTATTTTCGGTATAGCCATCCTTCTTTTTACGCCAAACCAACCTTGAGTGTTGGTTGCCGAAAAGCAAAATTTTAGTTTCTTCTGACCATAGAACACGGTTCCAGTCAAAGTTCCAGTAGCGTTTAACAAACTCCAGGTGCTTATGTTTGTGGTGAAATGACAGGAAAGGCTTTTTTCTGGCATGCCTTCCAAATTATTTGTTGGCATGGAGGTGACTTCTAATGGCAGTTTTGGAGACTTGATGACCCCAAGATGCTACTTTCCTCTGCAATTCTCCAACAGTGCTTCTTGGAAAAAATATTGTCTATCTTTTACCATCCTCCTCACTGTGCGTGAGGGCAAAACAAACTTGGGTTCTCTTCCAGGCAAGTTTGTAACAGTTCCAGTTGCTTTTTTAAGTATTGCCCTAATGGTAGAAATGGGCAATTTCAGGTGAGTTGCTATTTTTTTTTATTGCCATTCCCTGACTTATGAAGCTCAACACACTTTTTTCTCATTTGATTTGTGTGTTCTCTTATTTTTCCCATGTTCATGTATGAATAAGGAAATATGGCCTCTGTGTCACCTCATATTTATACCCCAGTGAAACAGGAAGTCACGGAAGTTTTATAATTTATTTTATTTATTTATATTTATTGTGGCACACGTGCTTTTGTTAAAAATAATAAATAAAAAAATTCAGAATAAATTAATTTCAATTAAAGATTGGATTTTTCTCATTTTTTCAGTGTGAGATTAAATTTTACCAAAAGGTGATTTTTTTATAACCTTTTTACTCATCTTAACTAGGGGTGCCAATAATTGTGGAGGGCTCTGTATACTGAAGCAATTCAGGTTAAGCACCTTGCTCAAGGGTACAACGGCAGCTTGAATCAAACCCACAATCTTTGGTTTACAAGCTATGTTCCCTACCCATTATCCTACACTGCCTAACCAAAAGGTTGCAGGTTTGAGTCCCAGGTAGGGCACTGCTGTTCTACTCTTGATCACGGTCCTTAAGCTGAATTTTTTCAGTAAAATGTTCATCCGTATCAATGGATACTAAGTAAAAATGCTAAAGCTATCTCACGCTGGAGCTCATCCTCTGCTGGCCAGCTCAGTGTATCAATCAGTAACTAAGTCTGCTGGGGGAAAATATCACTGGATGGGCACATTATAACCCAGGGTATAGGACCCAGGGTATAAGACCCAGGGTATAGGACCCAGGGTATAAGACAGTCCAAGCAAATAAAGTGTATGCACATGTTGTGAGTGCAGACTGTGAGTTTTCTTGCGGAACATATACCCTATAAATAAATAAATATATGTGATAAAAAAATGTGATTTTACAGTACAACCTATAAATGCACAGTATTGTAGCTTCACTTGCACAGTAAGCAATGCATTCATGTGAATCTATTCATACGGATTTAATTATAGTGGGTACTTGACAGGCACGTCTGAAGTTGAGCATTATGTACTAGTGTGTGTTCGCATTGGTTTGCACAATCACAGGACTATGGACGCACATTGTGTTATCCCTGCGGTGAAGTTTATACATCTTCTGACATTATTATTTATTTATTATTATTATTATTATTAATATTATTAATATTATTATTATTATTATTATTTAGTTATTAAAACATGTCAGTCACAAGATGCTTATTTAATTTCCAAAGGTCTCATGTTAGCAATTAGCATGCTAACTGTAGTGTAGTCAAACCATCACGAATAAATAATCTGTATGGCTTTGGATAGCTGTTACATACCTTTGTCACTTTGGATAAAAGCATGTTCCACATGAATGTAATGCAATATCATGTAAACTGAATAAGTAAATTAATAAATAAAAATATACATTTCCCACAAATTTGTTATAGAGAAATAGCCGGTTAATGTTTATAAATGAGTCAGAGACAGCTCTCTGTGCTACCAGATAGCATATATGTAAGCATAACATGGATAAACCCCCTCCCCCCAAAGTGCACCAGTGCCCCGCCCCATCACAGAATCAGACCTAAAATCAGCGTGTTATCCATATCAGCAAAGAACAGGCTAATTGCCCCTTTAACTCAACTGACTATTTGCCCTCAGAAATATTGATTTATATGCTGCCAGGCCATGGCCCTTTGCAAAGGGATTGAGGGAAATTAATTAGCCTAAGATTATGCATGTATTTATTTATTTAAGCATTTATTTATTTATTTATTTATTAATCTATTTATTTATTTATTGTTATTTGTACGTGACTGGCACCGGGTCCCCGAGCAAGGGCCCTTCGGAGTCTGAGCAAGCGTTTGAGCTCCAGGTGTCCCACACCGGGTATTTTTGGCTGCTGCTGATAAAGAGCTTTGTGGATTAAGCGGGAATAATTTAGGCTGCCCTTTGTAGCCGGGGAGCTAGAGAGGGGTGGGGCCCGGTCCTCTGACCAATCGCGTCCGCCAGGCGCGGAGGAGAGGCCTGTTGTGGGGGTCGAGATGAGCTTGTTCAAGGACATCTGAGCACACTGATGCAATTTGCCCTGGCCGGAAAGTGTATTGCTCTTTCATAGATGTCAAAAATATTAAAAGTGGAAAATAATTCATCGGGAGAATTTGGAAGGAACTTAGTGTGTTGACTGAGTCCTAAATCGAAGGGGAAGTGTATGAAAATGCAATTGACCTTGAATCAAAACACGGAACGGTTTTTGATGGCCACAGTGAATGTAGTGGCCTCTTTAAGCTGATGATGTTAGATTGGTTCTTTGATTGGGAGGACAAAGATCAATGATTTTTTTTTTTACATCATCAGATGGCAATTAATTTTCTCTCAATTTCTCTCCAAGAAACTGAAATAACTGAATGATCATATTCAGGCCCCTAATAGAACCATATCTGGATCCTCCTTATGCATTGAAACATGAAATCACTGGCCTACAATTCAGATTGCTGCTGTTTTATGGAATATTAACAGCACGTAAAATAAACAAATATAATATCTAATAAAATATATATATATATCTGTGGTCCACAGCCTTCTATACAGTTTTTTGAGGCTAAACGATACACATTTGTGTACGGCAAGCGAAACAATTTTATCACGCAAAATATCGCCAACGCCGCTACAATTTCACTGCTAAAAAAAACCATGAGAAGAATTGCACCCATTCATCAAAGCTATGTGCTTTTGAGAATACGAGATTACGCTCTTCAGCTTGTAGGCAGGGCCAAGGTGTCAGAGAATGGATATGTACCAGCTTTCCCACAACTTTCTATAAATCAGCTTTCCTAATCTGTTCACAAGAGGGGGGAGAGTGGGGAGGAAGGGAGCAATCTTTACATATTTGGATGGTGCAACCCCGAATGGAAAAGCAGAGGCTATTTATCACATACAGCCAAGGGTTCACTGGGACACAACCTTGATGCCTGTGACCGATGTGTGACCATAGACGTAACCGAGATGGTGCCCCTGATGAATGTGTGACCATAGACGTTACTGAGATGAAGCGAAGATGAAGATGCGACATGATTGCCGAACAGAAACCTCTAATTAACTTTCAGATGCCTGTGCGATTTAAAACAGGAGGGGTGAGCAGTTTCACAGTGGCAACGCTTGGAGTGAGAAAAAAAATGTGTGTGTGTGTGTGTGTGTGTGTGTGTGTGTGTGTGTGTGTGTGTGTGCGTACATGAGTGCGTGCATGTGTGCTTACATGATTGTGTGTTTGTGTGTGTCCGTGTGTGTTACCGCGTGTGTGTGTGTGTGCGTACATGAGTGCGTGCGTGTGTGCTTACATGATTGTGTGTTTGTGTGTGTCCGTGTGTGTTACCGCGTGTGTGTACGCGTGTGTGTCTGTGTGTGTCCGGGTGGAGGGGTAATTTCGGCACCAGTCATAAATCACGGCTAGGATTAAAGGCAATGAACATTCATCTTCTTAACCTCTTAAAGCAATATTGCAAAGCTGAGGGATTAGCGCCCGTCGTGTTGTAATCATTGTTCAGAGATAAACCTGGTCACATCTTAAAGGCCTTCAATTAGAGAAGATAGACCGCCTCTCAGGCCTGCATTGCTATTTATCCTATTCATTCCGCCCCTGCTTAAGAATGAATAATATCCCTGCAAAAATGCCACTAAAAAGGGATTATTGGCCTGCTATGTAGGTGATCAGTGTCAGTGGAGAAGGGTAACCTTTCCACAAGACATTCCAAAAAATAACCGAGGAAAAACAACAGCTGCCATACAAATTGTTTTTCAATACAGAAAATTGGCAACAAATCTAAGATACATAATTGAAGAGATAATAATTAATAATAAACCAATAAGTAACGGAGCTCTGAAAATAATAATGGGGAAACCATATGGCTTCTCTTATTCATTATTTTTTTTGAACAACTGTTTTATTATTTTTATAATTATTATACAATTGCAATGTAATGCTTAACAGTTGTTTTCCACCAAAACAAACCCTCCCACACACCCCTCCATCACCCCCACCCCCACAGCCTGTTATTTTATTTAATGCAATTTCATAAACTGTGCTACCAGGAAGGGTGTGGTGGTATAAGTTATTTCTGCTCCTGTTTCTGGTGAGCGGTCCCTTCAGAACCCCAGGTGTTCTAGTGGCCTGGTAGCGCTTCAGGACCTTGGACAGCACCAGCCGCACTCACAGGCATGATCGAAGCTATGGCTAATTGCCAATCACAGCCGCTGATACCAATTGCCTAATTATTGGGTTCTATAAAGGGCCTCAGCACTCAAGTCTAGAGCGACCGTCTTTTATGTAACGCAGCTCTGGAATCAATCGTCAGTAGACAGGCACATGGCAAGATGGTGTCTGTTGCTCTGTTGTATGATCGCCAGACTCTGCTTTTTATCTCTGGGGGGAGGGACAGTGCCTTCCTGCTTTCGTTGTTTCGGTCAGTTTTTTTCAGGTACCGTTCTAGCCCAGAAGACCATAGGCTATATTTTCTATGGGTAGCACCTTTCAAGCAAGTTCCAGACCATTACAAAAATGAAAAAAAAAAAACATTGTGTAACCTCCACCAAGATAATAAAATTAAAACAAATAGAAAACAAAACAGGTAGCGTATAATACATACTGACTGACCATAGACAATGGCATAGACGCTTTTAATATACAAACAGACAGACGTTTAACCTCAAACTCCATGTTATGTCCATGCAAACAAGTTTTTAGATGGTTAGTCCAGGAGGGCATAAACCATATCTCCCACACAATGAGGCTGAATGACCTTTTCAAGGCCAACATGGTGCAAAGGGTCAGCTTAGGTTCAGGATGCAAGGGCTGCTTATTTCTCTCCTGTTATTTCTGCCAGTAAACATAAATTTTTTTATTTATTATTTATTTATTTAATGCCAAAGTATTTCTGACACCACTGATATCATTGACTTCCCAGTGTCACCCACAGTACCTGTTTCTTCCAATTTGTCCCTGTAATAATGTTCTCTCTTTTTTTGTTGACAAATTTAGAGATGTCAGGTCGAAGATTTTCCCCCACCCTAACACCCCTATTCAGCTTTTCATCTCAGCCAGTGGTGTTTGGCTCCTTCTCACCTATCTCTTTACAACACCTCACTGATAGGGTGCTCCAAATACAGCCATCTTCAAGCTCTGCAGACATCTTACCAGAGATGTAAAATCCAGGTCCAGAAATTAAAAGTCCTCCCCAGGATTTTGTTCCAGTCACCTGGATTTGCTAATTAGCACAAGTCTTCAGTGAAATCAGCTGACTGAGTTGATGGGCGGATGTAACACATGGCAGGACTTTTACTTTCTGACCCCTGGAATTTAATACATTAATTGTTTTATTTTCAGGCCGCGAGAAAGACCGCAGCCTAGTGCTTGGCATATAGAGACAATGTGCTTGTCCGATGCAGATAGGCCTGCACTTTAACAGCTTGTGTAATGCGAGATTCTGCATTTTCTGCATGTTATATCCTCTTTGTACTTTACCATGTAGGCTACTTTACTATTTACTTTATTACACCGGAAAGGACAATAATAAACTATTTATTTTCCTTGATTGAACATCTGCTAATAAAACTTTGATTTCAGTGTCGGAATAATTTTTCTTTTTCTTTTTCTGGGCCATTTTCACTTTGTATGGAGCTTTAAATGTAAGTGACAACCTCCATATGAGGCAATTCGTGGGCGTGGATTTATGCTAATCACATAATAACGTGGACGTGCATCATAAGTGAATAGGAAAAAATCTACCTTTTCCACACAGTTTGATGCATCAGCCTTGGGATATAAATGTATACGTATATTTAGGAATGCTTCATGAATGAGGCCCTATGTCTTTTATGCTTTTACTTCCGGGTTACTTACTGAAATTGTCGGATAAGTGCACTTTTCTGCAGATGAGTGTGCTCCTGAATTCCCTCAACAAAACCCCAGAAATAAGGGGTTCATCCTGGTATCTTAAGTGCCTCCATTTGTGAAAAAAAGTTGCCCACTCAAAAGTTTTTTGATGAAGTGGACTCAAATATGTGCCCTCAAAAGGGTGTAGGGGTCGTGCTTGGACACAGACCATGAATGTTTACCAGAACATTTGGATGCTGACTCGTTGCTCGGAGCGTTGCTGGACTTCATGTCTAAAACAACATCGGAGATGATGATCTTTTTGACTCCTCGTGTCTGGACTACAGCAATTCCCTTTTTTACATGCATGAGTGAACCCTCTGTCAGTGTATTCAGAGTCAATCCGTGGTTCAGAATGCTCCTGCCAGGCTACTAACAAGATCCAACTGAAGGCTCATTACCCCCATTGTAGCCTCACCACACTGGCTTCCCATCAAATTTAGGATAGGTTTTAACCTTCTCATCATCACAATAAGGGCATTGCACGCTCAGGCACTTACCTACAATAGCAAGCTTCTTTGCCCTTACACCAGCCATAGGTCCCTTATGTCTGTATACGGAGGGCTGCTAGCCCATTCCTAGATCTTGATTAAAAGCAAAGGGTGATCGGGTATTTCCCATGGTGGCTCCCAAACTGTGGAACAGCCTTCTTGTTAGACTTAAGGTCTGTGGGCACTGTGGACGCTTTTAAGAGGTACTTAAATATGCATCTATACAGTCTTTCTGTTAAACCCTCTGCTTGATTTTTGCATTAGTGTTTCTGTTTTTATCACAGTTTTTAGTTCAGTGAATCCAGTTGTGCATTTGTTCTTCAAATGTGCTTTATAAATAAACTTGCCCACGCTTACTTGAAGCTTTAATTAATTCCCACCTCTGGTTTCAGTCTGTTCACAAAGTGAGACAGTGGCCACTACCAGTATGACAAAGCACACTGGTTATGCTCCATATTCTGTCATTGCTAGTTACAGATAATAATACAGATAGGATTTTTGTTGAGCCAAACACACATACTGAGCATAGACAATTCACTCGTAAATAAATAATCGCAGTAAAAATGGTGGTGTACATTTAACACGCTTTAACAAGCCGTGGTCTCATATAAACACCCTAGTGTGTTAAATGTACACCAGCAGTGTTAGATTTACAGTGCCATTTTTGTTGTGCTGGGATCATATGTTTACAGAAATGGTCTTCACTCTCCTTTTTATATTTGTCATCTCAGAACCTGAGCTCTGGCATTAACATGGCTTATTTCCTACTTACTAACAGCACGTTGTATTTCTAAGATGTAATGTAAACCATGATCAAATGAATAAATCAAACGTTTAATAAGAAAACAGAAATCACAACAGAGAAATTGAAATTACAACCTTGCAAAAAATAAAAAAATACAAAAAAATATATAATGAGAAATTTTATTTAATTTGGATTGCGCCCATCGCAATAGATTAGACTTTAATAGCGCTCGGACACAGTGCCATATTCAGCACAATTTGTTCTACATGGACTATTGACTGTAATAGATTGCATATGCAGTTTGTATTTTTTCTATTCCCATAAGGTTTGTGGAGGAACAAATGTAGTCCAATATAATTTTTTTTATTTTTTTTATTTTTAATTTCTTTTTGCAGTATGTGTTTAGCATTTCAACTGTCAGCAACGTGGAACTCCCCCGTGCTCTGAGAGGTGCAAGAAATAGCAAAATGCCTATGGGTATGGGTAATGGGATCTTCTAATTATGAGATGTGGTCAATGTGTTTACAATTTACATAAACTAGTCATCCTCATAAATGAAGCAGCCAGCAATACAAAACTCTGCCACCTCTCTCAGCTTGACTTGAGAAAATCTTTCAAAGGACATACAATTTATAATGTGTTCTTTCTCTCTCTCTTTCTCTCTTTCATGCTCTCTCTCTTTCTCTCTCTCTCTCTTTTTCTCTCTATCTCTCTCTCGCTCTCTCGCTCACTTTCATGTGTGTGTGTGTGTGTCTGTTTGCACGTGAATGTGTGTGCATTTGTGTGTGTGTATGTATGTGTGCGTGCATGCGTGCGTGTGCGTGTGTGTGTGCACGTGAATGTGTTTGTGTGTGTGTATGTGTGCGTGGGCGTGTGTTTGTGTGTGTGTATGTGTGTGTGCGTGCGTTTGTGTGTGTGTGCACGTGAATGTGTTTGTGTGTGTGTATGTGTGCGTGCGCGTGTGTTTGTGTGTGTGTATGTGTGCGTGCGTGTGTGTGTGTGTGTGTGTCTGTGTGCGTGCGTGTGTGTGTGTGTGCGTGTGTGTGTGCGTGCGCGTGTGTTTGTGTGTGTGTATGTGTGCGTGCGTGTGTGTGTGTGTGTGTGTGCGTGCATGTGTGTGTGTGTGTGTATGTGTGCGTGCGTGTGTGTGTGTGTATGTGTGCGTGCGTGTGTGTGTGTGTGTGTGCGTGAATGCGTGTGTATGTGTGAG
This sequence comes from Ilyophis sp. 1 JC-2022, assembly GCA_022702515.1. Lineage (NCBI taxonomy): Eukaryota > Metazoa > Chordata > Actinopteri > Anguilliformes > Synaphobranchidae > Ilyophis > Ilyophis sp. 1 JC-2022. The sequence goes on from CM040403.1 coordinate 129,079,360, forward strand.
TGCGTGCGTGTGTGTGTGTGTGTGTGTGTGTGCGTATGTGTGTGTATGTGTGTGTGTGTGTGTGTGTGTGTGTGTGTGTGTGTATGTGTGTGTGTGTGTGTGTGTGTGTGTGTGTGTGTGTGTGTGTGTGTGTGTGTGTGTGTGTATGTGTGTGTGTGTGTGTGTGTGTGTGTGTGTGTGCGTATGTGTGTGTGTGTGTGCGTGCGTGTGTGTGTGTGTGAGCGTGTGTGTGTGTATGTGTGTGTGTGTGTGCGCGTGTATGTGCGTGTGTGTGTGTGTGAGCGGACTAAAAGAAATGCATCTGCCTCATGTCTCATGAATCCTGTACACATGATCTGAAAGGCCTTACCCAGTCTCTCCTGCTGTAATGGTGTTTCACACCCTGAGCCCTGCAGCTACCGGGGAAAAAACTTGCAGTTTTGACCTCCATTTTCTCAGCTTAGAGTTCTCTCATTTGTCCATATAGGTTTTCCAAAATGTAATTTGTCTTTTCTAACTTGTCTGGTTGGATTTATTTATTTTTATTTTTTTGGTTCAGCATCCAACTCTAAGAAAAAGTGCAGCCTGCTCATAGAATCAACTGGAGAAGCCATTATTGCAATATTAACGTTAATCACAATTATCAAAACAATAGTTACGTCATGGTTAAAACACATTATCTGGTACTATACTATAAATGCATGTGTATAATGTTTTAGCACATACAAGTTGTTCAAATACACATTACAAAGTAACATTTTATCTCTCTAACTCTGGCACATATTACCACTTATTTTTGTGTACGTGTGTGCGTGCGTGCGTGTGTTTGGGGAGGTCTATAGCCACCTCAACTCTTCAGAGCTAAGGGTAGTAAAATAGTGACTGAATCACTATATTCTTCAAAAACAGGGAGGGCTCCTCCAATCACAATGCACATTGTTACCCACCAGAGGAAAAACAACAAAGTGGATACTTTCTGCCTATAGTTCTGGGTGCCATTCAGTGATAAAAAGGGATAGTCACCATACTGACAAAATACACAGAGGAAGTTGATCAAGTCATAGAGTACTTGGGTAATAAGATAAAGAACAGCCACGATGATAATTGATGGATACTTTTTGGATATATCCCGGGGGTCCTTGAAGGTATCCAGCAAGTGTAGCAGGTGATGATGATCACCGATGCCATTGTAATATGTGTACTATTAAAGTTACTCTATGTGTAGCGGCGGGCCTTTGTTTTTTTCCAGTGCAGTGACATCATTACTGTCATATCCTTAGTTTAGTATCCCTGCTCAGACTAGGGCTGTGTCCGAATCAGAGCCCTATCTGCTACGCCCTGTCTCCTGCGTACAGAGCACTGGCAGAATTGTGCTGTTTAATGTGCATTGTTTAAAAATATGCGCTATACTATTTTCCAACTCTACTGTGGAAGTGTCGTAAGACGTCCCGCCCTTGCGCGGCCATGTCATGTGTTGTTTTTGTTGTATTTGAAGAAAAAACTTCTTGTACTTCTTCAAAAGTGTATCATATGGGGGTTCAAAATATACAATATTTAGAAAAATGTTTGCCGACTTAACGACTTTCTCGTCCTGCCTACTCAACAAGCCTACCTAATAGTATGGAAGGGAGCTGATTCTGACACAGCCCCAGTGTACTCAACAAGCCTACCTAATAGTATGGAAGGGAGCTGATTCTGACAAAGCCCCAATGTACTCAACAAGCCTACCTAATAGTATGGAAGGGAGCTGATTCTGACACAGCCCCTGTGTACTCACCAAGCCTACCTAATAGTATGGAAGGGAGCTGATTCTGACACAGCCCCACTGTACTCAACAAAGCCTACCTAATAGTATGGAAGGGTGATGATTCTGACACAGCCCCAGTGTACTCAACAAGCCAACCTAATAGTATGGAAGGGAGCTGATTCTGACACAGCCCCAGTGTACTCACCAAGCCTACCTAATAGTATGGAAGGGAGCTGATTCTGACACAGCCTAGGAGAAAAGTACCCTCTCTCCTGACTGGAGAATGTCCATCGTCAGTCATGTGTGACAGACTGGATGTGGGTTGGACTTCATGCTTAAACTAAAGTGGGCAGCACAGGTTGATAAGGATGATAAATGACCGCGTTCACACAATAATCTCCTTCTTTATCTGGCTCTGGGCCTTAGCCGTGTCTCATCTGACTTCTTGACCCAGAAAAAAACAACAGACTGGTTACCACGTTACCTCCTTAATGGTAGCATCACAGTGGTTTCAGCACAAGGTCAACTTAGCTCTTGGGTCACAACTTCAATGATGCAACAGTCGACTGAGTGTCAGTTTCAATAAACAAAAGTAGGTTTCAGTGGGAAACTTAAACCAACAAGATTTTGCTTTCTAAAAAAAAAAACCCTTTGAACAAGGATGAGCCAACAAGTTCCTGCAGTGTCGACTCAAAGACCTCCACAGCAGCACATGTGACCACGCCCTTTCTAAGGATTAGCTCACCATAAAACCAGTTAGAGATTATTCAGCAATCGTATGGACAGACAGAGCAATGACATTTAAATAATTTGAGTTCAGAATTCAAGAACAGTTATGATCAGCATGATCTAGAACAGTCAAGATTAGCACGATCTAGAACAGTTATGATCAGCATGATCTAGAACCGTTATGATCAGTACTGTATGATCTAGAATCTTTATTATCTGCATGATCTAGAACAGTTATGATCAGTATGATCTAGAACAGTTATATTGCTTCTGTCTTGTCTAAAATATGTGAATAAATGGCATGCATTAACCAATAGTGTTTTAGAATTATTCACAAAGATCAGGCTCTAGTGATTAAACAGACCCCAAATAAAGGTGTGTGTTTTCTACTATGTAATTATGCATTGCAAATGTTGATAAATTAAATGAACCTGTGCCCTTTTATAGTACGCACAATCACACTCATCAACCAACACAATTATAGCATATGTTTCTAAATTGAGAATATTTATCTATCTATCTATAATCTTCTGCTGCAAAATTTACTCAGAGAAAGACTGCATTCAATGATTATTTACAACTGGGCAAGGCAGGGGCAACCACCTGATAAATTAATAAATAAAATAACATAAATAAATAAATAAATAAATTGCGACAGGGGATTCACACAGTATTCACTCAGTGTTAACATTTAATTAAAGGGGTTTTTTTTTGTGCAAATTGCTGCGCTGCACACCTCTAGCTCTGGCACATATCACCGCTTCCTTCTTCTATCCGCATACATGTTTATGAAATATCTGTGCACAAAATAAGGAGAAGATTGTGGGAACAGGATTCATTAGGTATTGTGACTAATTCATGTTATTCCAGAGCTGATTGTGACAAAGGCAATGCAGCATGCAAGTCATTTCAATCACAGCTACAATTGCCACAAGACCAATGCATTGTAATTTGCAGACACAAAGAAAGGATATTTTGGATGATAGAGAGATTTTGAATTAAGTACCATCTCTCAAGGCAGGGACTCAGGGGGACTAATAATTTGGTATAAATCAGAATTACAAAATCTAATAGAGCCCATCAAAAAAGGAAAATACTATTTCTAGTTGAAAATCAAAAAATAACTTTTTTGAAAAACCGAAAAATATCTTTCTCTGTGCAGTGTACATTCCTCCTTCAGAATCCCCATATTTCAGTGAAGATGTTTTTCTTAACCTCCAGAAAGAAACAAGTCATTTCCAGACTCAGGGAAATGTGCTAATCTGTGGGGATCTGAATTCTAGAACCAGAACACTGCCGGATTTCACCAGCACAGAGGGAGACAACTACATCACCGGGAAAAACCCCTTGTGTAAGTTGCTCTGGATAAGAGCGTCTGCTAAATGACTGTAATGTAATGTAATGTAATTAAATTAATTGAATTTCTCCAAAAGAAACAACCATGACAGGGTTACCAACAAAAATGGTAAGGAACTCTGCTGTAGCCTGAGTCTGTACATTGTCAATGGTAGGATACGAGGGGACTCTTTGGGAAGATACACCTATTGCTCACCTCTTGGCTGTAGTACAGTTGATTACATGGTCACAGATTTGGACCCTTTCTTTTTCAGATCATTCACTGTCAAGCCACTAACCCCTCTGTCTGATCACAGCCAAATTACTGTGTATCTCAAAAGGACAGAAACTAACACCATCACAAACACACAGCCCAGTAAGCTGTTCAGTATCCCCAATTCATACAGATGGGTCGAAAACAGTACTGAGGAATACTAGAAAGCAATCAGTAGCAAAGTCATTCAAAAAATATTAGATACCTTTCTGGACAACCTGGTCTCACAGGAATCCGTGAAATAGCCACGGACGTTTAAAAAAATCCGGTGGTGGTGGGGGGAATCAACTGAAATGTCCGTGAAACACACACACATTCGCTCCAATACAAGTTAATGACACACACATATATACAATACATAAAATGTAAAACAAGCAAAAAAAACAAAAAAAAAAAAAAAAATGTATCAAAAGTGTTGTTTTTGAGATAACAACGTACGTTGTTGAAAAAAACAAAATCTCAGTTGTTGAAAAGAATCCGTGAACGTGAAAATAGCACGGGATATGTCATTTACTTATTAATATGTATTATATGATGTCATATTGGAGTGGATTTGAAAATCCGTGTGTGTGTCCGTTCATTGATTCCAGTGATTTGATTTCCCACCCATTTGATTTGGAATTAAACGAAATGGTTTTCGCTATTTCACGTTCATGTTCCTTGAGATGTTCTGGATACTGCATATACTCACAGTAAAGAAGGAGTCAACCAGGCAGTGGACAAAATTAATTATATAATTTGAAAAACTGCTAAAATATCGAATTTAATAATATCAAAAAACAAACATATAAAACCGAAAAAAGACATCTGGTTTGATACAGAATGTCTCAGTATAAGGGAAAAAACTGCAGAAATTATCAAATCAAAAACATAGCGATCCATCAAACCCTGATTTGCGCCTTTGCTACTGTGAGATACTAAAACACTACAAACGCACGCACAGAACCAAAAAGGCACCATACATCCATAAGCAGCTGACACTAATTGAGGAGTTTATCAATTCTAACAATTTCTGGAAAAAATTGGAATACACTGAATAAAACAAAACTTGAACAATTGGCCATTCAAAATGGAGATATATGGACAAAACATTTCAAAACACTCTTTAAAACAATACATCTGGGCATAGCATCAGAACAAAACCACATCCAAGAAAAATTACAAACATTAGAACTGGCAATAAAAAATAACCAGAACCCATTGGATTCCCCCATTACTGGACAGGAGCTGCTGGAGAAACTTTCCTGACATCTTAATTCAAGGGCTAATAACACATTTTTAAAAGTGGAGATAAATTGGATCCCAACAATTACAGAGGGTGGGTTACTTTCCTGACATCTTAAATCAAGGTAATCTGGGGAAGGTACTTTTTAGCATCTTGAATGCAATATGTATAGACTTCCTTAATGAACACACTGTCTTGAGTAAAAGTCAAATTGGATTTTTACCAAATCACCGAACAGCTGATCATATTTACACCCTGCACACCATAATAGAAAATATGTTACCCAAAATAATACAAAAATTTTTGCTTGCTTCTTATATTTCCAAAAAGCATTTGATTCAATTTGGCATATTGGCTAATTCTACAAACGTATTGAAAGTGGTGTAGGGTGTAAAACACATGATATTATTAAATCAATGTACACAGGCAATAAGTGCGAAATAAAAATTGGCAACAAAAAAACAGATCTCTTCCTTCAGGGGCATGGCATGAGACAGGGCTGCAACCTGAGCCCAACACTATTCAACATTTATATCAATGAATTGGCTACTTTGTTGGAGTTGACTTGGTTATTCGCCCACAGCACAGGGATTACAGCAAAGCCTGGACCTGCTTCAGAAATACTGTCTCAGACCTGGGCCCTGATGGTAAATATGAAAAAGTCAAAAATTTTCCAAATAAATCCAGATCTCAGGGAAACACATCATTTCAGAATAGGGACAGACCACATAGAACAGTGCACACATTATAACTATTTAGACCTGAAAATAAGTTCTACTGGAAGATTCAACCTGGAAATAAATGAGAGTGCAGGGTGCTCTATGCCATAAAAAAAAAAGATCAGCATTGAAATCCCAATTAGAATTTGGCTAAGATTATTTATGAATCTGTAATTGAACCAATTGCCCTATATGGCAGCCCTATAAGTGTGGGGTCCGCTTACAAAGCAAGATTTTGCTCAATGGGACAAACACCCAACTGAAACCCTGCATGCAGGGCAGAATTAGGCAAATACCCCATATTAATCACAATTAAAAAAAGGACATTCAAATTTTGGAAACATCTAAAAAACAGCGACCCCCACTCATACCATTACAAAGCCCTGCAATGCCAAGAGCTGAGCCCAGAAAAGAGTCCCTTCACTCAGCTGGTCCTGGGGCTCAGTTCACTAAACTAACCCCCACTAACACCCCCCAGCCAACAAAACAAAAACAAAACTACATAACTTATTGGAAAACTCAAACAAAAAATCTAAACAAATTAGAATGCTATCTGGCCCTAAAATGAGAATACACTGTGGCAGACTATCTGACAAAGTACAGACTCAGTGAGCACAGCCTAGCAATAGAAGAAAAGTGTTCTTCGTGTTTATCGAGCTTCTGTGTGTCTCTTAGACAAGGAACTTTTCTATTGTAGTTTATGTTGCTGTCTTGGCCTGGTCTCTCTTGAAAATCTGATTTTATCTCACAAGACCTCTTGGTTAAATAGAAACAATAATTTAAAAAAAGAATACACACCTTCACACCACATGGTCCCATACCCTCCCACAGGTTAATGTTCGTGTAAATTTTAGGCACCGTGACTTTAATCCTTGCCATATACAGGGTTCTCTTGTCCCTAATTGTGACCAAGGCTAATTATCTTGCTTGACGATATAATTAGCCATTTTGCATAAGTAGTATAATGAATTGGTTACGCTTTCTTTTTTTCCGCTGATTGCAGTCACCCTTGAATCGGTTAAAAATGTCACGGTATCCAATTACATTGTCACCTAATGGAGCTCCTGACTGTAGCTGGCAGCGCCGTTTCCAGGATATGAGCCGCTCCTCTCACACAAAGCGGGTTTTTTTTGCTGAATGTTCCCTGTTGGAGTCCTGAAACTTTTTAAAGTAAAATTTTACATTTACAGACCACTCTAAATATAATGAAGCGCTCACTTTCAAATTTCCTAGTGAGAATGTCCATTGCAATGAAACTAGCCTCCATGGCATCCGCATATATATGTATATATATATATATATATATGACAAAATTAATAGCATAAAGAAAAGAAAGAAAATAGGAAAACCGAGTCAGGTGAACATGAAAGGGATTGTACCCCTGTAGGTGTGAAAGAAAATCAAAAATTGGCGGCCAGGTGATGGAATTCAGAAAAAAATGTGCCAGACAGGTAAGATCAGTACAGGAAAGGAGACATTGAAGTGCCTTTTTCAAACACAAAGCGTAGTAAATGGGTTGAAAGGGCCGCAGAGCTAATTGAGGGTGACACGGGGATGGGAACCCACGCGGAGTTAACCTATAGACAAATCCGTTCAATGCATTTCCTTTGATTTTCAAGAGGAAGGATTCAAATTATTTTTAACCTTTTTAATTGCAAATTGTTTTGTAAAGAAAGGCTTTTAGATATTTTTGTATCAGATTATTTAATCCAAAACAATAGACAGGGTATGAATGCATACCTTTTTCAGTAGGGTTAAGGGTAGACCCACAACCTTTGCACTGTTAGTGTTGTGCTCTACCCACAAAGCCATAGGACTGCACACAGCCCCTTCTGTTGAGTGCTATGCTGTACATGTAGTATATAAAATGTCTCTCCTCCTCTTTCATCACCTCCCATGCACTTTGAATAAAGCAGTTAAGTAAATTGTAGTATTAGTATTAGCCTTTTGTATGTGTTATGTTCTGAGATTTGAGTTCTGTCTGTTTTGTATTTTTTCATTATTATTCCGATTATTACTTTTCATTCATACCATTCCCCTCTGTTCGTAGGTTGTCCGAGTTGCATTTGTGTGTTTGTTTACCCTGTTTTGCGTATGCACCGTTTGGGTGACTTCGGGATTTTCCGAGGGTTCACGCTGTATTTCCGAAGTTTCGTTTTCTGTTTACTTCCTGCTTTACGTTTCCCGTGTTTATATTGTTTATATTTACTAGCTTGTGCTAACAATCACTCGGGTGTTTATTAGTTAGATGCACATTACTAAAACCATTAACTTAAATGTTTACTAACATACTAATTGTCTGTATTTAGTTAGAACTAACAATTAACAAGTTTCCTCGCTGTATCTTTTCTATCTGCGATACTAAGCTGTCTTTGAGATACTGGTTACTCATTTCAGCTGTCTCTCCTTTGAGACCACGCCTCCTTAATTCTAGTCACATTCCGGTCCTACTTGAGCCCGTTGTTTGTAATGCTTGTCCTTTCCATGTTTTCGTGATTTCCTTGTTATCGAGTTATTGTCTCCTAATGTGTCCACTTCCTTGTGTATTTAACCCAGTCGTTCTAGTCCCTCTTCGCGAGTTCCGCATACTTTATAGCGTTTGTCTGTTGCCTGTAAGTTTTCGAGTGTTGAAGTATCTGGTTTTTCCCGAGTTCTTGTTTCGAGTTTGTTAGTTTTGTTGTCTGTTCGTTTTTGTTTAGTTTTTGTGCCTTATTGATTTCCCGGTTTTTGACTTCTGCCCGTGTTCTCGCGACCCTGATTCTGGACTGTGATTTTGTACCTCTCCCGTGCCTTCCCGTTTTCGACCTCTGCCTGTTTTTGGACTCTTCTTTGGATTGTGATTTTGGTACTGCTACCTGTGATTAAACTTTGTTTTTTTTTGTACTCCTACCTGCTACTGGGTCACCTTTCCACTGGTCATAACAGTATGAGTCAATGCAAATCCATTTGCCATGTCTCCTTTAAAAAAAAAAACTATTTTGTTCATGACAAATTCATTTTTGTGATGATATGTCTTCTTTTACCAGTTTTATTTTTTTTACCAGTGTATTGAACAGTTTCGGTCCATCTGGACATTTTACACAATGTTTCCTTTCCTGGGGGATATACTATCAAGCAGTTAGATCCGTACGTTTTACTTATCCCAGCATGCATTGGGTGAAAAGCAGGAATGCAGCCTGGACAGGTCACCAATCCATCCACACACCATTCACTCACACACTCATACCCCGAGGACAATTTAGACTTTTCAATTAACCTAACTGGTATGTCTTTGGACTGTGGGTGGAACCGGAGTACCCGGAGGAAACCCACGGCGACACGGGGAGAACACAGGGAGCTCGGTACCTTCTTGCTGTGAGGCGAGAGTGCTATTCACTGCACCACTGTGCTGCCTACCTGGTAAATGCAAATACAAAATGAGAATGTTTCTATCAAGTCCTTGCTTATTTTCCACTCTACTTTTAGATGAGATAATTGCATGTTTTAAAATCAGTCTTTAATCATTTTCACAAATATTTTTTGCTCAGTTCATCCCAGCCAACTCTACCAGCCAACATAAACACTACTGTTTATCTACTTTATTTAATTATGGGGTGTAACTATTTTAACTTCTGTGTGTCGTGAATGTCATTTTGGTTTCCCGTATAACATTGTTATGCATCAGTGTGCAATATGTATGTATGATTGTTTATGTGTAATGTATGTACTCCATGTATGTGTTATTTTATGTCTGCAACAACCAAATTGCCCCACGCAACAGGGATGTAGAAAGTTATTTTGAATTTAATTGAATCCATATCCTCAGATCAGGGATCTCAGACTCACATCGAGGAGGGCCGCTGTGCCTGCTGCTTTTTCATGTGTTCCTGCACTTAATTTAGTGCTTAATTTAAGCCATTGATTGGCTAAAGAGTCTGCCCACCTTATTAAGGCCTAAAATGGCTGCTGATTGAGTTAATACAAACCAGCAGGGACTGTGGCCTTCCTGGACTGGAGTTTGAGAGCCCTGCCTTAGAGGAATTTATACATTGGGATTTAATTTTCTATTCACAACCTGCTGGTTATTTAAATTAAAACTGAACAGGTGAGGTGAGGGACTGAAGCTGCTCAGTAAAAGTGTATTTAATCCCATTGATGAAGGGGAGCAAAGATTTAACAGAGACCATGGCGGTGTGGAGAAAGCATATGGCAGCCAGAAACAGGAATAGATGTTCTACACAAACGCATTGGTTATGATATAGGCAGGATTAGTGTGAGGGTACCAGGAACAGGAAGAGATAGTCTACACAGACACATTGGTTATGAGGTAGGCAGGATTAGTGTGAGGGTACCAGAAACAGGAAGATAGGGTCTACACAAACACATTGGTTATGAGGTAGGCATGATTAGTGTGAGGGTACCAGGAACAGGAATATATGGGCTACACAAACACATTGGTTATGAGGTAGGCAGGATTAGTGTAAGGGTACCAGGAACAGGAAGAGATGGTCTACACAGACACATTAGTTTTGAGGTAGGCAGGATTAGTGTGAGGGTACCAGGAACAGGAAGAGATGGTCTACACAGACACATTAGTTATGAGGTAGGCAGGATTAGTGTGAGGGTACCAGGAACAGGAATAGATGGTCTACACAAACACATTGGCGTTGAGGTAGGCAGGGTACCAGGAACAGATGCTTGCCAGCTTTAACCAGTGCTGGAAAGACACAGGGGACCGGGGGAGGGGCAGGGGGAGGGGGTAGAGGCAGGATAGGGAGGAGGCAGTGCTGCCAGCAGGGGGAAATCCTCAGCAGGGAGGGTGGTCTGTGAGCATCCATCCCAGGGGGTCTGTGAGACCGCTGCGGATCATAATGAAATCATTATAAAATAAGAAAATAATCAAATGTCTTAAGCACAGCAGGAAAACAGATTTAATGAATAAAGCGGTATCGTTGTATATATATATATATATATATATTTGTTTGTAGTCTACTGAATTGAGAAAGTCTACAACCCCGTTGTGTTGTTTCTTTTGATTGTTTTCTGTCCTTCCCCATGGTGATGGATGATGCATTTGTGTGTGTGCTACCTAATTTTTATACCCCAGTGAAACCAAAAAATAAGAAATAAAATAGTAACAAACTACTAAATAAAAGCGTGTTGTCTTGCACATTGAGTTAGTGTTGCTGCCCAGGGGCAGTTCTCAGTTTTATCTTTTCTGTGTCTTAATGTGACAGTGGCGCGCGGAGCCATTGGCAGTGCGCATAGGCTAATGCAGGGGCACGCTAAGGAGACGGGACCCACAAGTTACTTCGTTAATTTTTAATGCAGTTTTCGATTACTCACACGTCTGTGACCTTTGTCGCTTATCACCGTTGTGTTTTCCTCTCATGGTTGGACGGCCCTACCAGGGGGGGTGGAAAGAGCCATCAGGATGGTGCCATTACCGTGCGGAGCAAGGCGGGGGAGGGGGGGGTTGGGGGGGTTCCCCGCTTGGACCATTGGTCCGAGATCCCAGCTGCTCCACCAAGCTGCTCCACAGCGGGGGGCGGTGATAATGGAGATGACCCCCTGTCGGGGTTAGAAGGGGGCGGTGGGCACTAATGTTCAGAGTTAACGAGCTTCCTGTTCTGTCATGACATTGTCGTTATGAAGGAAACATCTTAGATTACTGTGTTAAAAGCATTTCTTTATTTATTTATTTGCTCATTTATTTCTGGCGGTGTGCGGTTTTCTTCTTCTCTCTTGAAAAGCCAGGGCGTTGGTGTTTATTTTCAGTTTTCGAGATTTCCTTTTGTTTGGGGGGGACAAAGAAACAAAGAATGCCTTTATTTTATAAAGGAGGCGTCTTAATCATCGGAGTTTGTCCTTCAAATCGGTTTTGGCCAGCGTTTTGCAACACTTAGCGAGAGTTTTACACAAATTGTTTCCTACTAGGGCTAATGTTCGCTGCTATAATTGCCCGTCTGCATCTGTACCAGCGGATGACAACAAGATATAGGGATTGTGTGGAAATGCCTCTCCTCTGCTCATCATATAAATTAATAGGCATGTCATTTAAATCCAGACAGAGGCAGAAGAGTTCAGCTCATGTAGACATTACGTTTATGCAAATGCGCATAATATTGTTTTAAAGTCCTGGCCGGCTTTCAACAACCGAGCGATATGATTTAATGTGCGAGTTTATATTTTGCCATCTACTTCTACCATTAAAGTACCCACCTCTGCAATTAAAAAAAAGAAACGATGTCAGTGTTAATGACGTTGCTGTCATTGGACGATTCTTCTTCACGAGCTCACACGCTTATACGAGCTCATCAAGTTGATCAACAGTTGCCTGGCTCAGAGCATCTTGGCGATATTACCAACAACATAAAGGCAGTTTATTTTTACTGAAGCAATTCGAGTGAGGTATTGTTTTCAGCCAAAGGTAGGGCAGTATTGTCGCACGCGGGAACTGGACACAAGCCGAACGTCTGAGTGTCTCTACACGGGTCACACGCCAAGCACATGCATACAAGCGTCATGAGGGAAACTCTTCATAAACAGCTTTAGCGAGCAGACTGCGCAAACCAAATTGATCCAGTGGGGGTGTCTAGACTGTGATGAGATCCAGATGCTTGCCAAATTAACACATTCTCTGTCTCTTTTTTTTGTATACCAAACTCACAGGGTCTCAAAGGTTATAATAATAAAAACACAAACACACATGTACTGCACTGCGTGCTAAAACAATGGCGGTAATTTTTAATGCTCACAAGTGGGTCAGAGGGACGTGGTTATCCTGCTCTTTTAGCTCTATCTGTTTGGATCAGAGTGCACTTTAACATGCTTAAGACAGCTTACAGTTACCCTGGCTGCAACCTGTTTAAATTCAGCTGTCATCCCAATAGATCAAGACCCATCTTGGTAAATACCTGATAATATGATGATATTCTGTACCATTGCATTCAACAGATTGTGGGGTTGAAAATAGTACACACATACACACACACACATGCAATTAGCCATACATACACAGAGATAGAGGGGTTGTCAAATGTTGAAGCCTGAATGCCTAATCTTAGTTATCAATGCTTAATATTAGTTATCATACAAGCCTTTTTTTGTGATGAAAAAAAACAATGTAGTATACAAAGCCAAGCTATACAGAAGTATTTGTCTCCAGAATGTTCTTTTGCAACAAGGCCCCAACATGAGACTCCAGTGGGGGTGTCACCTCTGAACTACATCAATATAATTGCCTTCATTTTTATGATTGATAGGTGGGCCCATAATGTCTCTGGTACTGGTGACTTTATTTAAAATATACTGTGAAATTATAACACTGTGTGTTACCACTGTCTGCTTGTCTGCTTGTTATAATAATCTTACAGTATGTATGCATTATAATGTACATCCATGAGCCTTTACGGTATACTATGGAAGTTAGTGTATACTCGTGCTCCATCTATGAGCCTTTACGGTATACTATGGAAGTTAATGTATACTTGTGCTCCATCTATGAGCCTTTACGGTATACTATGGAAGTTAGTGTATACTCGTGCTCTATATTTGAGCCTTTACGGTATACTATGGAAGTTACTGTATACTCGTGCTCCATCTATGAGCTTTTACGGTATACTATGGAAGTTACTGTATACTCGTGCTCCATCTATGAGCCTTTACGGTATACTATGGAAGTTACTGTATACTCGTGCTTCATCTATGAGCCTTTACGGTATACTATGGAAGTTACTGTATACTTGTGCTCCATCTATGAGCTTTTACGGTATACTATGGAAGTTACTGTATACTCGTGCTCCATCTATGAGCCTTTACGGTATACTATGGAAGTTACTGTATACTCGTGCTCCATCTATGAGCCTTTACGGTATACTATGGAAGTTACTGTATACTCGTGCTCCATCTATGAGCCTTTACGGTATACTATGGAAGTTACTGTATACTTGTGCTCTATCTATGAGGGGGGCCTAACAGATGGGTAAGAAGCCACAAAAGCTGGGGCAGTAGTCCAATTAGAAAGCACCAGAACGTTAGCCTAGCACCAGAACGTTAGCCTCCCTGGAAGGTGGGTGTTGTGGATGTTCCTGAGGCCGTTGCGTGTCTCTTTTGAAAGTCGTTGCATCTGTCCAGTGTCCTTGAGACATCACACCGTAACAGACGGGCGTCTCCAAGTCTGTTGCTATTGGCTGTTCATCAATGTTGAACCTTTAGTCTAGTAGGCTGACCTTAGCGATGAAGACCCACGTCCATTTTTTGGTTCGCATGGCGCTTTTCCAGGAGTCGCTTAGCGCATGTTTCTTCGTTGTTGGTATTGTCATCGTGTCATCCATAAACACTCCTATTGGGGGTAGGCTCATTCCATTCTCCATATTTAGAAGTTACAATATACTGTAAGTATCAAAGTAGACATTGTAGTAGACTGAGAATCCAGAAAAGTGGAATAGAAGCCATAAAACAAGACAGTTAATTTAGCCATTACTGTAAGAAACAAAGTGCTATATTCCAGGTTTCTAAATGCATTATGAAACAGAGCATATGGTACCTACTTGCCAACACTACTACAAGTAATGTATTATAACATCAGTAGTGCAATGTGTAGCAGTGTCCAATGTGTAGACCCAAACAAACAAAAGTGCTGAGAAACACAATGTAAGAGACATGGTCAGCTCGAAATGCAGCTTAAAAGAAATATCAGGTTCTTTGTGAAAAGTAAGATATCATAGTTGTTTATCTCAGCACCATTGCACATGAGGGCTCACCCCTTAAATGTGTCTCCCGAAAACGAAATAAAGGAATTTAGTAATATTAATCCATTAAAGCTGATACGTATCTTATGAATTAATTTAAATTTGTAATTGAATTGGATGATTGTAATGACTTGACTAATAAGGTAGATGGTTATGGATAAACAAATTATTTCAGCCATAATTCTTTCCTCATATAGCTGTATGAGTGACACCTCATAACTCCCTCCACACACTCACTCATGCTTAATTTTGGAATGAGTTTCTTCAAAAAAAAAATACATAAATCAATATGACATGCCACATGTGTGCATAAAATATTTACAGGAAGCTTCTTAAATATTTGATCTCTTCTGATTTCTATTTCATCCGTTACACTGAAATAGTGTAGACTAGAGCGTAGCAAATTGTCTTCTAGACAGTATCTTTCATTATTATATTACAGTGGGATTTATTAAAATATTAATCATATTCCCAAAAGCATACTTTTTTTTTGTTTGCTAGTATTTTTTTTTATGGTGAAGCAAATATTTGTAATTGATAAATGTAGATTTTTATAAATTCAGTGATAGCTAATATTAGCATGATATTTTGTGCGTATAAACGCACACACAAACAAACACACGAGCAAACACAACTACGTTTGATTTATTTATTTTAGACTGCAGTTTAAACTTAAATTACAGGAATACTTACTACTGCTAATTTTGAACATCCATACATGCAATAGTTTTCACACAGATTGTAGGCCTTCTGCTGTCTAATCAGTCAGCTTTCAAAACAGATATTCTGAGATATATAAAGCAATAATGTCTCCAAGATTGCGAGACTTTTGTGAGAGGCTAGCAAGACTCTGGAACTGGCTGGTATGTAAAATCATGTCTTACACAGTGTACCAGTCACTCTGCGTCCATTTTATCCAATCCTGATGACCCCAGAGTAAGACATAGCATAGGTAATGTTTTCATTGTAATATAAGTAATGATCCTTAATGCAATACATATTTTAGGTAATGCATTTTAATGCAATACATATTTTAGGTAATGCTTTTTAATGCAATACATATTTTAGGTAATGCATTTTAATGCAATACATATTACAGGTAATGTTTTGAGTGTAATACATACCATGGGTAATAGCCTACATGTAATAGTGCAATAGCAATAATGCAATAGCCTACATGTAATTCATATCATTGGTAATGTTTTTTTAATGTATTAGATATCGTCATGTTGTTTTGAAGTGATCTTGTCTAGAAAAAAAAAAGAGTAAATAAATAAATACATGTTGCCGCTGATGTTAAAGAGCATGGCGTTCCACAGTAACACAATCCAAAGTGACACTTTCTCGCGTACTAAAGTGAGCCGGAGGGATTGTGCGACAGGGCCCATTTAGATATTTCCCCCTTAACTGAAAACACTTTGCGCTCTCCCAGGGATGATAAATAATGTATGGGGGAGAATAAGGCAGATGGTAAGTACCCTCATAAAAGGTGCCCCAAATTAAATGCACCCATCTAATATACTTAATGCATCATACACACACGCACACACACACACAAACACGCACAAATGGTCTCCCATAAATGTCCTTTCCCAGGGGACACGAGGGCCTGTGGTGTCTCTCATTGCAAATGTAATGTCTCTGTGTTCCGACCGCCTCAGAATCCCAAGTGCAGCCCATCATGAGACAAGCCTTCACCTCTTAATGCATCTCCACCTGTGACCTTAAGGCTCCTTCATCCTAATGTAATGGGCAATACATCACATCATTGTTCTCTCTAAAGAGGTCACTTAGCGCAAATGGACGGCTCTCAAGAAGACGGATTGTAGAATTTACCATTCTGGCCCAAATTACAGAGGAAATCAGAAAGTTTGATGTTGTAAATTAATAAAATACAAATTTTTTTTTTTACGATATTGGTCAAAAATAAATATAGAAAATGGACGATGGACAGAAAATAACAAATTAAAGAAACAAACAAATCATGTGGCGATGGCACGTTTGTAAAATTGTGCAATTCTTTATGTTAATTGTCACAAAAAGGGGTCTGTGAATTTTTGGATGCCATTCATCATAATCATAACTATAACTAATAAAAATAATGATGGCAGACTGCAGGCATTCATCACTATTTGCGTCACTGCACAGCCTTCCCGATGATGCAAGCTTTTTCGGTATTCCTGCTTATGAACAGGAGACATACGCGTGGTCACGTCACTGCACAGCCTTCCTGATGATGCAAGCTTTTTCGGTATTCCTGCTTATGAACAGGAGACATACGCGTGGTCACGTCACTGCACAGCCTTCCTGATGATGCAAGCTTTTTGGGTATTCCTGCTTATGAACAGGAGACATACGCGTGGTCGCGTCACTGCACAGCCTTCCTGATGATGCAAGCTTTTTGGGTATTCCTGCTTATGAACAGGAGACATACACGTGGTCGCGTCACTGCACAGCCTTCCTGATGATGCAAGCTTTTTGGGTATTCCTGCTTATGAACAGGAGACATACGCGTGGTCACGTCACTGCACAGCCTTCCCGATGATGCAAGCTTTTTGGGTATTCCTGCTTATGAACAGGAGACATACGCGTGGTCACGTCACTGCACAGCCTTCCCGATGATGCAAGCTTTTTGGGTATTCCTGCTTATGAACAGGAGACATACGCGTGGTCACGTCACTGCACAGCCTTCCCGATGATGCAAGCTTTTTGGGTATTCCTGCTTATGAACAGGAGACATACGCGTGGTCACGTCACTGCACAGCGTTCCCGATGATGCAAGCTTTTTGGGTATTCCTGCTTATGAACAGGAGACATACGCATGGTCACGTCACTGCACAGCCTTCCCGATGATGCAAGCTTTTTCGGTATTCCTGCTTATGAACAGGAGACATACACGTGGTCGCGTCACTGCACAGCCTTCCCGATGATGCAAGCTTTTTGGGTATTCCTGCTTATGAACAGGAGACATACGCGTGGTCGCGTCACTGCACAGCCTTCCCGATGATGCAAGCTTTTTGGGTATTCCTGCTTATGAACAGGAGACATACCCGTGGTCGCGTCACTGCACAGCCTTCCCGATGATGCAAGCTTTTTGGGTATTCCTGCTTATGAACAGGAGACATACGTGTGGTCACGTCACTGCACAGCCTTCCTGATGATGCAAGCTTTTTTTTGGTATTCCTGCTTATGAACAGGAGACATACGCGTGGTCGCGTCACTGCACAGCCTTCCTGATGATGCAAGCTTTTTCGGTATTCCTGCTTATGAACAGGAGACATACGCATGGTCGCTGCACTTGATGGACAGAGCGAACATCATGTCTGCCTATGTCATAAAACAAAGGCAGCTTTTCTGAGGAGGGAGAATGTGGTTTGTGAGGTGACTGATAATCTGTCTATATCTCAAGTCGATATAGACAATGAGGAGAACATAGAAGTGTTGATTACGTCTTATTACAATTTACATATATCAACGAAACTCACAAAGTGACTTAAGCTATTTTTTTGTAATTTAGTTTGCTAAATGTCTTAACATTGATGAATATTATTTAGCTCACCTAAAATAACTTTCTAAATGCTACCGATGTCAATCTAGCCAGTCTAGCTAATGTTGCAGGGCCTGACATTATAGCGTAGTTGTGTATAATCTCGCTTTTTTCAGAACTTGTGCCTTTAAAACACATTTTAAAGAAAGAAAAAGGCACAGATAGAATCATTGTGTGTGTTTTTTGAAATGTCACTCACTGGCCATCAAAATCATTATTGTATTTATGCTAGTTTGTTGTTTGTATTTTTAAATTGAATAAATCGACCGTCTGTTCTGCCTCCAAATTGATTCCATTTGTGAGACAAACTATTTCTGATTTGGTTCGTTTCATGCGCCATCCATGAAATCAGAACTGAAATGACTCTCTTGCTCCATTATAGATTGCAGTACTCATCCTTCCTCTGTAAAAATCCTGTCTAGAAAGGGCTTAATCAAAATGTTCATTGAGTGATCCTACTTGGGTCTTGGGTCTCACGTTAGGTAAAACTATTAACCCCCACCTCTGCAGGAAAAACAATCCTAGGGGAAACAGTGGTGTGTGCGTGTGTGTGTGTGTGTGTGTGGGTTTGTGTGTGCGTGTGGCTTTCATAGCTATAATTCTTGATGGAGTAAAACCATGAAATCAAATACCAAGTTGACTATCGACCCAAGGTAACATTTTATTGAAAATTGACAGTTTCATAAGCTGTTCTACAGAAAATTGGTCACAGCTTCATATACTGTTTTACTGAAACTTGGTTAGAAAGCAAACAAAAAAAATTAAGAACTAAATCAGGTGCCAATGCCTTCTGATTTGTAAATTTGTGCAATGATAAAATGTTCCACAAGAAGAGGTCTGCAATATTTGGTTCATTAGGGCAATCTATGGAGTAGCCAATCACATGATTAAAACTATTATGAAGCGGTTAATCTACACTCTCAGAAGAAAGGGTTCCAAAAGGCTCCTCTGTCTCCATAGAGGTACCCTATCTAGTTCAAGGGTCGCTTGTCGGGCAAAATAGTTTGATCTGTGAGTTTTGAGGTGTTACACACCTATCATAGAGGGATCCATAAAAACCTAAAAAAGGCTCCCCTATGAAGACAAGCCAAATACCCTTTTCAGAGGTCACTTTGGCCTCTCTGCCACGGTTCACTGGCCCCTGTGAACAGCCCCCGCCCGCCCGTGACATAAGTAACAGAGAGCGACAGACCGTAAATATGAGCCTCTACAGTTACTGGGCGTGCGCCGTAAATATCCACCGTAAAAAATAAATAAACACATAACAGAGGGTGATGGAAAAGCTCTTGCAGGAGCCGGTCTGCGGAGAGTAATATGCTTCGATCGGTACGGGTCATGGTGTGTGATGTCTGCAGAGTGTACAGGTCACCTTGCGTAGGTTGTGCGGTGAACGCAGATCTACCTCCGTCCAGCTGATGCCGACAGTATCTGCGCAGTGACGTGGTCAGTGTTAATTCAATTGTAACAGAGCCCAGTCGAGATCATGTATAGTCTGTCAAAGATTTACTCTATCAAAGAGAAAGGTACTCTGTCCAGAGTTAATTTAACAGAGATGGCCAGATGTACGTATGCAGGGCAAATTGTGGCCCCCACGAGGATATGTTGGTGTGTATGCAACCTGCATAAAATGAATGTCTTATTTAGTATGGCTACAGGTAATTACACAGTCAGCGAATGGGACTGCCTACTATTCACATTTTGCAGCACAGCTTGAAACGCGCAGTTAAACAAAGACTCCTGTGTAGAATATCTTCATTGAATGTAGGGAAATTGAGGGATCTGCCAATGTGCCGTAAGTGCGTATCTTGCACTATGGACAGCATATGAAAAAATGCGGACTGTGCGCTGTAAAAAATTGAATATCCCGTAAAAAAAAAAAAACAGGAACAGTTTAGGATATATTACATTCAAATATAATCCAGTATTGCTTCTGGATCTATGTGTGCATAAAACATACGCTAGATTATTCAGAAATTGAGAGTAAACAGATTGATCAAATCTTCTACATATTCTTATTTCTTGTCCCCTCTGTTTGATGTGTTAACAGCATGTTCTGAAAAAAAAACTAAAAAAAACATTAAGAAGAAGAAATGTCAGAAGAACTCTAAAGATGTTTCCAGAAGAGCCTTCTGTGCAGACGAGGGCTTTAAATAAAACGTCTCGGCAGCGTGCCCAGCCCCCGCGTGCGTCTGACATGGGAGGAACCTCACCAAGTCTAGCCTCTCTTTTCTCTAACGATTCCTTCTCATAATTCAGCCGTTCTCCGCTCATGCGGGCGGGAGAAAAATAAGTGTTCAGCTCTTCAGCTGTACTTTGCAGATATAAAGGAGCTATTATTATTATTATTATTATTATTATTATTATTATTATTATTATTCTTCTTATTCTTCTTCTTCTTCTTCTTCTTCTTCTTCTTCATATTATTATTATTATTATTATTATTATTATTATTATTATTATTATTATTATTGTTGTAGTTTTTTAACCACAAAAATATAATGTGAAAATAATTGCAAATATACTGTATAAAAAACCATGGAAAGAGCTGAGGTCAATTTACAATATTCATTGTGTTTACTCTTTTTAACTGCTTTACTCTTTATTCTCCCCAATTTGAGAAAAAAATATAATATTATTAATAATACTAATAATAATGATAATAATATTTATAATGTTTCTTAAGTTTATTCTGTTTAAAAACCTGCCACACTGGCCTTTTCCTTTGTTTTTGAATATGCTTCATAAGGCAGTAATCCCTCAAAACAAGCAGCATGCCACAGCAGTCAAAGACAATACTAATAATTTGTCTGTGTGAACTGAATTCAATCAATGGAAAAGAATAAAATTATCCAAGCTGTGGTTACATTGTGAAGAAGACTAGACAATCTTTAAAGGGAATTGTGAACAAGAAACACATAAATAAAACATAAGCCCTTTAAAAAAAAAAAGATTAGTTCTTGAAAACATCAATTGCATCAATTAAATTATCAAGGGATCACAAGAAAAATATGATTTGATTTATGGTTTTGTACTTTCTATAAGGACATCGACCACATATTTCAACAGCATCTTGGTAAATATGTACCTAGCATTAGTGTACATGTTATCACAGCACATGAACCAACACATTTATACGAGTCAACATACTGTAAATAATATCATGCCCCACCAAGCCGTGAGTTGGCGGATGGCATAACAGCCATCCCAGTCATACAGTAAAAGTCACTGAAAAACGATATGTACTGATTATGATGCCAGCACACTATCATGTAAAGTTTTCCTGAAAAGTAGATGTGGCTTAGACATAAAATTGTGAATA
This sequence comes from Ilyophis sp. 1 JC-2022, assembly GCA_022702515.1. NCBI lineage: Eukaryota > Metazoa > Chordata > Actinopteri > Anguilliformes > Synaphobranchidae > Ilyophis > Ilyophis sp. 1 JC-2022. The sequence continues at coordinate 129,100,966 of CM040403.1, forward strand.
TATTAATAATGTAAAATATTCCCTATCTCAAGACCAGGTTGCCAACCACCTGTAAATGTCAAGATAAATTTGGTATCATGAGCCTTTTTTTATACTGTTTTCACTTATTCTTGAGTGCAGGTTTAAATGGTGAAGTTATGGCATAAGAAATGATAGTGTTCTCACACTCTTTATGCCCCTGAAACAACTGACTGATCCTCTCAGACTGAAGCTTTGGCTGCAGCCCAAATACTGGAAAAATGCACCCTCCTTTCCTTCACTACCACCTCCTCTCCTCCGTGCTCCATGTTTTAATCGAATGTTGCTGATTACATTTTAATTACGTATTAATGGTTACATATTAGTTAATCTCTCGATGCAAGAACGCAATGTCAAGTATACTGTACATGCAAATACTTGTACTCAAAACGTTCAGGGCCCTGTTTCCCAAAAGGATCGTAAATAAAATTAATCTTAGGCTATTTTGTTTTTATATTACTTTCATTGTATGTTTATTTTTCGTCATTTGTTTTTTGTCTTTCTCCCTCTATTTTTATAATTGATTTAATGTAATGTCAGTACATTTTCATAATTTTACTCATAAAATGAATAAAGCACAAATGAAAAACACTATGAAAAACACTATAAGATGTTCTTAACTCTAAGATGCGTTTGGGAAACGGGGCCCAGGCAGTTTTGTATACTTCCAGGTCGGAGAGGAGTGTTAATGGGGGAGTGGAGGAAAGGAGGTGGGGATTCAAAATATTGGGATTCAAAATTGGCATGCCAGTGTGATGTCATATGTTACTATGTTGCTTGTAAGCCAATGCCTGTTTGCGTCTTAATTAATGAATGCTTCTTTTGAAGCCAAAACAGCTAGCTGTTCTCATTATTTCCCTTACCTCACGGTGACAGAAACATCCAAAGCTGAAAATGCTTGGAATCCTGTCCAGTCCAAGGCCGCTTTTCATTGAAAGAATGCGCAAAAAAACAAACAAATGCTCTTAACAAGTGCCCAGGTGCAGAAGTGTAGGCCGACAGCCTGTATGCTGGCCTCGCCAAGGGCACTGGCAAAACAAGTAAACTGCGCCGGCCCTGAATTTACTCCGCTTTATATTTATTGAACCCTGTTCAGCTTTTGCTCCCACTTAATGTTTATGTTTTGTATCTCAGAGCTACCAATGGAGCCTGCTAAATTTTGCATGAAGAGGGCAACGCTGCCAGAAATACAAGTCTGCGTGTTTTTGTGTTTATTCATTTTATAGTTTTTTTTTGTTGTTTTCCCCCTCAGTAATGAGAAGGAGTAAACTAAGGTCAGTCCATAGTTAAAGTGAAAAAGTAAGATTCAAGCAGCAGCTCCTGAGGGAAACTGCTCAGCTCCTGTGCCACACATTACTGATAGCCTATATTCAAGGTTTCATATTAGCCACAAAGCATATGTATTTATGTATATATATGTATATATGTGTTTTCACAAATGAACTATTTATAGAGCTATAAAATGTTTTCTGAGTTAGCCGTACTATATTTCCATGCTATGTTATATAAATGCATGGTAGGTTTACTGAGGCAATTTAGGCTAAGTACCGTGTACAACAGCAGCGTAAAACGAACCTGCAACCTCTCATATGGAAAGCCCAGTTCCGTAAGAACGATACTACACTGCTGACAGTTAAGTGTAGGATGAACAACAGAAGTGTGTCTGGGGTTGAAAAACAACAGTTAAAAGGCTATAGATTAGAACAGGTTATATTTTACGTAAAGTGTTTACATAACATATGTGTGACTGCCCCGCCCCAGTTATCTGAAAGCCCAAAAGTGGATTTAAAAAATTGATGAATGGAGTTTGTCCTGGTTGTGTTAAAAACACAACTTCCCCTCAAAGTGCTTTGCAAAGCAGCAGTTATGGCGTAGCCACGTATGGAACCTGCATTGACGTCAGGGGGTTTCTTTTTCTTTTACTGTCTTGTAAATAGTGTCATTTTGTGGTGTCTTTAGTGTTTTGAATGTTTTTTTAAATGGGGAAATCCCCCCTTAACTAATGTGATTTTATGAATTTGAATGTGAAGTGTATTGCATGAAAATATATATCAGTGTATATGTTCTTATTGGTGTGAACTTTTAAAACCAATAAAGACAAAAAAATTATTCGGCTGGCTAAGATACATTTTTTTGCAAAAATATGCCTTATTTTCAGGGTAATGACATTCCTCTTCAGGGGTCCTAACAGCTTGTCTGCAAAAAACACCATTTATTTGTTTATTTTTACACAAGTGTATGATCTGAAATATGCACATAAACTAATATCATCAGTGTGAATAATATTGTTATACATTGTGCTGTGCGTCCCAGTCTGACAGCTTAAGATTGCACAGCGTGTCATTTCCTGAAATTATTTTTCAGCACTGCATGATATACATTTGAATATATTTGAAAATAGCATCTGACATCCAGTTTCAAATCCCCTGAAATGGTAGCTGCTCAACTGCCATCACTTGGCTGATTTTCCAGCCTGGTTGGCTTTTCACAGAAGACATTATGGCTCAACAATGCAGAATGATGTGGGGTCTCCAGACGATTTATGCCTTTTTTTGATAAAAGTGCTACAGTACATGCATTGTCCCAGTATCTAACATTGAGATGAAGAGCTCGGGTGAGCACACTGGTTGGAGCTGCGTGTTCATCTCAGAGACGTGCGGAAGCACTTAACCCACCGACAGGAGACTCTACAGGGGGTCTGCACCTGCCTAACGCCGTCACGAAGAGGGGTGTCTACGGGGAGCAAGCTGAGATGCTAAAGCACGCAGGTTCTGCGTGAGGTTTTCCTGCCCTGTAGTTTAAAAGAAAGTCAAAGGAAAGTGTGTCACTTAAGAAAACAAGTTAAGTTAAACGTGTAAGACCAGGAATCTGTTGTCAGACTCCACAGTGTAACAGTTTTATTTTCCTTATTTATTTATTTATTTCAGCTTTTATCAGTCCAAGTGGGACCAAATTACTATGTCATTGGACAATGGTGTTTAACACAGTTTATTTAACACTCAATAGCTTGATGTCTGGCTGTTGCATGAATATGACTTTGACTGGAAAATAATATTTAATTACTTCATTGTTTATGCATGCAATAAACTGCAAATTACTATGTACAATAGTTCACCATAAAAAAATATCTGTAAGCAAATCATGTAAGTATGTTTTACACAGATAAGTATTAGATAAATTATATTGCACTACGGGAAGATGTTAAACTAACGAACATGTAGTTATACTATTTAATAAAACAATGTCCTTTTTGGATTTATTAAAATTTTTAAATATATATATGTAATTTAGCAACATATATATATATACACTCCTCAAAAAAAGTTCGGAAACGTTATTTCGGTCGATTATTCCTCCCCTTTAATAATACCAATTGGTATTGTATTTTATATCGTTGGAAAGCCTGATTAGTCACCTTTACAACGAGGTACAACTTGTAAGGATCGTGCATTCGTGGAATGAGCAACACAGCTAACCGTGTGGGTAGCGGCCCAAAAAAATGTGCCAAAATCCCCTGCAATATTCTTCTGTTGGTATTCACTCTCGTTTTGAGTTGCTTGGTGGACTGGATGATTGCACTCTCCCACAGTAATAAGGAAAAAACAACACATATTGGCCATTTTTACACTTTATTCATTTTACACTGTCAGGTACCTCAGTAGCGTGTGGAAGATCCATACGCAGCCACAACAGCTTGGCACCTCCTCCTCATGCTGGTCACCAGCCTGGTCACACACTGCTGTGGGATGGCATCCCATTCCGCGGTGCCAATCAGGTGCCAGTCACACACCTGTGACTGGCATACACCTGCCAGCACTTGAAGCTCAAAACGAGAGTGAATACCAACAGAAGAATATTGCAGGGGATTTTGGCACATTTTTTTGGGCCGCTACCCACACGGTTAGCTGTGTTGCTCATTCCACGAATGCATGATCCTTACAAGTTGTACCTCGTTGTAAAGGTGACTAATCAGGCTTTCCAACGATATAAAATACAATACCAATTGGTATTACTAAAGGGGAGGAATAATCGACCGAAATAACGTTTCCAAACTTTTTTTGAGGAGTATATATTGAGTAATAGTTTCAATATAATATTTTTTTGTAATCATTTGCAGGCTGGGAAATTGTTGTCTTTCATGTGTATTTTAGCCTCTATGTGTTATTTCCTGTGCATCTATGCCTTTACATTCATATCTGAATGATGCTTTCAGCTGCCAGTTCTCGTCCATTAGTTTAACACTGTAATGTGTTCTCCACAACAATAATCCCATAAACTGCAGATGTAATTATGTTCATAGAACAGAATGCAGTAAAAAAAAATTACAGTAATAACTTTTCATATTCCAATCACTTACTGTACCTTATCCTATAATCTGCATAATTAAACTATTAAGTTCCACGTTTAATATTATTTTTTTAAAACCCCAGTGATACATTGTGCTCTGGATATACATTAAAATACAATAAGAAGAATAAAATGTTGGTTATTGCTAGGCAACTGCTGCCACTGATTTACATACATAAAAGGAATTTAGAAACAAAACACAGGTTTAGATTTTATTTTATTCGCTTTCTTTTCTAATAGATCAAAATTTGACCTGACATTAAAAAAAATGTAAATAAAACATTGATGAGATTATTATTGAGTCCAGATCAAAAGCTTAATCGCTGCCATTTGAATGTGAATTTCCAACACATAGCTCCAAATAAAGATATGTAAATGGTAAAAAGAACAAGTGGTGGGAATACAGAAGGTCAGTAACTCTGTAGGTCAGAAGGCTGTAGATGTTCTTTCTACATGCATCAACTAAATCATTCATGCAGTAGACACAGGGCAAGGAGGGGAGACGTATTTCTCCAGAAGGGTTATATCACCATTCATAGCGAGGCCGCACAAAGCACTCGCCTTTACATTCATGTCAACATGTGTGCTGCTGGATTACATGCAACTAATGTGAAAGTGTGTTGTGAAGGGCAGACATGAGTGTCTACTCAAAAGGCCTGTGGAGAGGCAGATCTTTAAAAAAAACACACAGAGAAGTGAAGAAAATACCATGTTGCTGCAGCTGGGTGGCTCATCCTGTTGAGGCACTGTTTCAGTCCGTGGATGGATCATAGACCGCATGTTGGGGTATCACATCCTGTTGAGGCACTCTTTCAGTCCGTGGATGGATCATGGACCCCATGTTGGGGTATCACATCCTGTTGAGGCACTCTTTCAGTCCGTGGATGGATCATAGACCGCATGTTGGGGTATCACATCCTGTTGAGGCACTGTTTCAGTCCATGGATGGATCATGGACCCCATGTTGGGGTATCACATCCTGTTGAGGCAATGTTTCAGTCCGTGGATGAATCATGGACCCCATGTTGGGGTATCACATCCTGTTGAGGCACTGTTTCAGTCCGTGGATGGATCATTGACCCCATGTTGGGGTATCACATCCTGTTGAGGCACTGTTTCAGTCCGTGGATGGATCATGGACCCCATGTTGGGGTATCACATCCTGTTGAGGCACTGTTTCAGTCCATGGATGGATCATGGACCCCATGTTGGGGTATCTCATCCTGTTGAGGCACTGTTTCAGTCCGTGGATGGATCATGGACCCCATGTTGGGGCATCGCATCCTGTTGAGGCACTGTTTCAGTCCGTGGATGGATCATGGACCCCATGTTGGGGTATCACATCCTGTTGAGGCACTGTTTCAGTCCGTGGATGGATCATGGACCCCATGTTGGGGTATCTCATCCTGTTGAGGCTCTGTTTCAGTCCGTGGATGGATCATGGAGGCACTGTTTCAGTCCGTGGATGGATCATAGACCCCATGTTGGATCATGGACCCCATGTTGGGGTATCACATCCTGTTGAGGCAATGTTTCAGTCCGTGGATGGATCATGGACCCCATGTTGGGGTATCACATCCTGTGGAGGCACTGTTTCAGTCTGTGGATGGATCATGGACCCCATGTTGGGGTATCACCTCCTGTTGAGGCACTGTTTCAGTCCGTGGATGGATCATGGACCCCATGTTGGGGTATCACATCCTGTTGAGGCACTGTTTCAGTCCGTGGATGGATCATAGACCCCATGTTGGGGTATCACATCCTGTTGAGGCACTGTTTCAGTCTGTGGATGGATCATGGACCCCATGTTGGGGTATTACATCCTGTTGAGGCAATGTTTCAGTCCGTGGATGGATCATGGACCCCATGTTGGGGTATCACATCCTGTTGAGGCACTGTTTCAGTCCGTGGATGGATCATAGACCCCATGTTGGGGTATCACATATGAACCCTGCCAAATGCAGTGAAGGTGGTGTCCCATCTATCCATTATCTAACCCATTTATTTCTGGTCAGGGTCGCAGGGAGGCTGAGCCTATCCCAGCATGCATTGGGCGAGAGGCAGGAATACACCCTGAACAGGTCGCCAATGCATCGCTGGGCACACATGCCATTCACTCACACACTCATGTCTATGGGCAATTTAGAGTCTCCAATTAACTTATCCTGCATGTTTTTGGACTGTGGCAGGAAAGCAGAGTACCGGAGGAAACCCACGCGGGAGAACAAAATACACGTTAGTGTCACGGGCGTGCTGGGTCGGAGGACCAGGCGCGACAGCAGGGATCTCAAAGCACTGTAAACAGCGCCACTAGAACGGAGAATAACTCTGTGAAAGGGAAAAGAAAAAACGAAACAAAACCAGACTCCCTCTCTCACGTAGAGAGGATGTTTTAGGGGGAAAATACAGGGAGAACGAAAAACAACTCGCAGAAAGGCGAGCAAACTCGTAAACACGAGCAATGAGCAAATCCTCACTATGAATGAGGAAATGCGATAATTAAATAATAACCCAGAGCGGGCGATAAGGCTCTGAGATAAAGAGCACGCAGAAAATAAAAACAAACTATACTATAAACAAAAGAAATCTAACAGAGAGGTAAAAAACAGAATAGGCGAAGAGAACTGTCTAGACTCGAGAGATAGATAACGCAAAAAGAAAATAAGGCAGAGGATGGAAAAAAGTAGGAGATTTCCTAAATAGCTCGAAGACATCCGAGCCAAGTCCCCCGTTACGTCAACAACTTTGTGTTGAAGGCAATTAGGTCCAGCTTGAGCCGTCTGTCCTGTACCGTGCCGGCATTCTGTATCAAACATTAGAAAATATGGAAGCGCCGAACAAAGAAGACCTGAGGTTTAAATAAAGAGCGGAAATGCGGCGCAGGTGAAAACACTGAGTAGCAGGACAAGTAAAAACACGGGACGGATAACATAAAACAAAAACAAAAAAGACGTTACACAAGCGTTCCATGGAGAAGTGGCCAATATACGAAGAGCAGGCTGAGAAACCATGACAGTTTGGAGGCATAGCAGGCTAAAATAGACCATGATGCAATGATGGACCCCATTGTCTGGAATCAAACCCGACCCAGATCAGGGCCAACCAAAACCGACAAGCAGCACTGCGAGAGGCACAAAATTAGGGAGGGAGGGCTTCAATCAAAAGTGCACACACTTAGCAAACACTAGTATCCGGAACAATCTATACAGATGACTTTTTCAACATATATGCACCCGTTTAGCCATTTTAAAGAGCTAGATATTCACTGAGGCATGCAATTCGAGTTGAGTGCTTTCGCTCCAGTATTTTACCCAAGGGGACAAAGCACAGACACACCTGGGAATCAAACTCGCAGCCTCTGAGTCATGAGCCCAGTTGCGTAGCCGCTGCACTATAGCACTTTCTCCGGTTGACCGTACGGCTGTAACCTGCTCTGTCCCTGTCAGCCGTGTGGAAAAAGCAGCTTCCTTTTTTTTTATAAAAAAAATAAACTGTAAACTGATTATAAAAAATTAATTATAATAAATAAAAAATGAAAGATTCACAGTGGGGAAGCCCCTTCAAAAAATATTTTAATGATCAAGACAATAATTTAATCAGTTTAATTTGCCCAGACATTCGGATTTGATTGTAAAATTAAAAAAAGAGATATGAAAAATGTTTTTACATCCAAGATTTCCCAAAACACGTTTAACAAAGACTCGACGTGTGTAAAGGTTAGGGTGAAGATTAGGGATAGGGTAAGGATTAGGGCTAGGGTTGGGATTAGGAATAGGGTCTGACATTACAGCTGTAAAGCCACCAAAAAAAGGTAGCGTTGATTTAAAGCCATTACTATGCATGGGAGTCCTGTAGAGAGCCTGGAAAGAGGGGAGGCGCAGAATCAGGTTTGACCCAATGAGGATGTGCCGTGCATGGAAATGCAGTCGTTAAGGATACGCTCACGATCTCTGGCCACTTGTGATAGCCTCTGAAGGAGCTGAATTAGCTCAGTCACCTCTAACAGCTTCAGGGATTCCTGCTGCAAGGTCATTTCATGCCTAAGCATGCCTGTGTCCTTAACTTTGTGGAATTATTTTAAGAAAGTCTTCATTTATTTATATATATATATATATACATATATATGAAATGTTTCCTCAGTCGTGGTCATTTTTAGAATGTGTGATAATAAATGAATAAGTAAATAGAGTGCAATTTTCATTAACAACAAAATACAATAAAAATAAATAATATGCAAGGTGCCAAAAGGCCTGCAGAACTGGTAATAACCACTCAATAAATATTGTTTTCATTTAAAAACAGCTGCTAAGAACTAAGAACTGCTCAGTCCACTTTCAGCACAAACACAGCAACAAAAAACAGCCTGGTTCTTTTTTTTATAGACGTGAAGAACAGACAGACAGATCAATTGCATTTTCTTGTTGCCAGATTTGGCCAGAGGCTCTTAGCGTTTTATACATGCGTTTTTAACACAGTAAGAACATAATACATTACATTATCCCTGAAACACTCATCTCACTCACACTCACATATGCACAGGCACACACACACACACACACACACACATATGCACACGCACAGACATACACACACACATATGCACACACAAGAGACACGTACACACGAACACGCACACACACACACGCACACACACACACTGCAGGTATAATAAGCGGAACGATGCTTTCTGAATTTGGGGCATCCCCTCTATAAAGCACTGCATTCTCTGGGGCAGGAAGTGGAGAGAAGCTTAGGGCCTGACCTGTTCTTTCTTTTCCGCACAATTATCCAACGGGGTGAAGCTGCCCTCCAACAATGACGGCAGAATGTGAGCACGTTAAACGTGCGCTCCTCTTATTCACTTTGTGGCACGAGCCGCACGAGTTTAATTTCAACAAAATTGAAACAGACTGTCATCCATAACGAGACAGATAAGTGGGGGTGTAGAAACAGATAGAGAGTGGGAGGGGGTGAAGGGAGGAGTAGAGAAAGAGAGTGAGACAGCAAGAGAGAAAGAGCAAATCATCTTTACTCTTACACAAGAGGATGTCTGCCTTGCCCAGGAGAACCCTGTTCTTACCAGGAAATGATAATTAAACAGCAGCTTCCTCCCTCTTTGAATTCCTCGTTATGGATTTTATTTGTCCTTTGTGGGTGGTACGGTTGTGCAGTGGATAGCGAGTAGGTCCTGGGAATATTATCTTCTCCCCGTGTCCGTGTGGGCTCATTGGAGGCTTTACATTGCCTGTAGATATGAGTGTGTGAGTGAATTGTGTGTGTGCCCCGCGATGGTTTGGCAACCTGTTCAGGGGATATTTCTGCCTCTCGCCCAATGCATGCTGGGATAGGTTCCAGCCTCCCCTCGAACCTGACCAGGAATAAATGTGTTAGATAATGAATGGATGGGTGGATTTGTCCTTTTATTGGCATGCTGTATTTGCATTGTTGTAAAAGGAAGTTTCCCAGAAGCTTGTTCAAAAAAGTTGAAATCTAAAGTTAATACATTAACATGAAGTCTGAACATAATATGTTCTTTTGAAGACGTGGGCACTCGTTTAAAAGTCTCATTTAAAAGTTTCACCAACCAATTTTATTATTATTTACGCTCAAGTGCTTCAAAGTTGCAGTTGTTAATGGAGGTCAATCACAATTCATTCTCTCATGGAGTCTTTGCCTAAAGCATCCTGCTTATTAGTCCATGTAGACCCGCAGTTTCTGACTGTGTACTTTTCTATGTTCGACTAGTTCAGTTACAAATTAGACACCGGGTCCTACTTTGAAAACTGATTGCTTATCAGTCTGCCGTACTTTGATCTTTGAAGAGCACCAGAGCGATGCAGATTTTCTACAATAGAAACATGCTGCACGGTGTTGTACTGCGTTCTGAACTTGCCGCAGACATCTGGGAGCAGTTTCCAGCGTGTGGGGTTTCTGCCGCGGTTCATAATTCAACTGGGACGGAACTGATCCCAAGTCACACATTTAAGAGCGAGGCTAAGTGAGTGTCAGTACCTTCATTTAGAGAGAAGAGGCGTGCAAATCTCTGTCGAGGAGAGCGGTGCTGGAGTGTGGGGCCATTTTATTGCTTAAATAAAAGTCACTGAAGATGGCTGGCTCGATTATCAGAAGCACTCACGTTGGGTAAAAGGAAATGCTAATGCAGGTCTATAGTATCATTTCACTGAGGGACTGACTGAGCTAGCAATTCTAAAAAAGCAATAGGGAGTGTTTTGGACAAAAGTTAATGGAATTCACTTACCCTCTCTCACACAAATAATAACTTCAGAGGTAGTTACATATCAGGAAACATACAATAAATACACAAAAATTATCATCCCCATCATCCATTCATCCATCTATTATCTAACCCGCTTATTCCTAGTCAGGGTCGTGGGGTGGCTGGAGCCAAGTCCCCCGTTACGTCAACAACTTTGTGATGAAGGCAATGATCCATCTATTATCTAGCCCACTTATTTCTGGTCAGGGTCGCAGGGGGGCTGGAACCTATCCCAGCATGCATTGGGTGAGAGGCAGGAATACACACTGGATAGGTCGCCAGTCCATCGCAGGGCACACACATCATTCAGTCACACACTCTCATACCCATGGGCAATTTAGAGTCTCCAATGAACCTAACCTGCATGTTTTTGGACTGTGGGAGGAAACTGAAGTACCCAGAGGAAACCCACACGGACACGGGGAGAACATGTAAACTCCACACAGAAAGGCCCTCGGCCGGGATTCAAACTTGGTTATACCCATCATGTGTTACAAAATATAAAATGTTTTCAAACTGCATGCTGGAAAGACCTAATACATAGGTAGGAAACGTGTTGGAAAATAAATATACAGTTTAATAAACCATTCATATAATGGAGTTGGACACAGCAGTCTTAACAATACGTCAATTAATTCCGTGAATGTCATTGTTTCAGTTGAACAGAAAAACTTAAGAAACATTTTCTTGCTCATTCGTGATCAGACATTTTGGGTTATTCGAAATTCAATCGATCGGCATCCTAATCTTGCTGCAAGACGGTTTTTCTTTTCTTTATATAGAAAATCATAAATTTGAAAAAATAGCAGGTAAGGACATTTTAAAAATTCTATGACTAAAGAGAAGTAATACATCGCTCCCCACGGTGACCAACGGATGAAAAAGTGCATAGTTCCAGAGAGGAAAGGGGGGATGCACACGTACCAGGCTGCCCAAAATAATCATTGCCCTGTGTCACAGTCCCTTGGCGACGCCCACCGAATTGAGGGTCAATAAAGAAGCAGTGAAGCCCCCAGAGGCTCTCCTCAAATCCCTTCTGATTTGTCTGCATGCACAATTCGATGGTGCACATTCACAATGAAGAGCTGACCGTTCCCTCTTATTTCCGCCAACACCAGGCAAGCATAAATTCCTCTGAACATTATTTTTCCGGGAGATTTGAGCTGTGGAACAAACACAAAGCTGGTAGATATTATAGCACATATTAAAGCACACAGGCTATTTATATAAAAGAACACAGGCTATTGACATATGGCGCACATTCCTGACAAAGGCAATTTGCAATTTTTTTTTTTTTTAACACGCTGCTGTTTGCTTCGAGCATGGGTGTGCGACTCCCGAGATCCTGAGTGTGTACGCAAGTCTGTGAGCGCAAGTGTGTGTTGCAACTACTTCCCAGTGTTGCAAACAAAGGCTGTGTTGTGATAAAGGGTAAACATGTTTGTATGCTTATAATCTTAGAATGAAACTTATTCACCCATTCTGTTATTTCAACAATTCTGAAATAATATTGTATATCATAAGAAAAACATCTTTGTGATGCCCTCTAACGGTTGAAATTAGTTTTCTGCTCCCCGCACTGCCCCCGCCCCAATCGCGATGTCAGAGTACCTTTTTGGAGGTGCCTCTATGTCAGGGGTGGCCAATTCCAGGCCTCGTGGGCCGGTGTGTATGCAGGTTTTTGCTGCCGCCAGTTAACAATTATTGAATTAGCCCAATCGTTTACACGATCTGATATTTTAATCTACATATCCGCGATATGAAAAGCAGCTGATGAATGTTCTTGTGCCGGTATGCGTCAATGCGTGTATTGTAGCATTTTATCGTTCTGTAATTTACAAGTGAATCGGTGATTGTGTGTATGACTAATTAGCTGATTGAACCGTGGTAACTGGTGGCAGTAAAAACCTGCATACACACCAGCCCGCGAGGCCTGGAATTGGCCACCCCTGCTCTACGTCATATAGATCATTTTTGACGCCCACAACTGAAACAGCCGGCACCTGATTGGTTAGACCCACTACGTTACTTCCGTTTCTGCTCCACATTTAAAAACCGGAACAACGTGGCGTCCTGTTTATAAACATTCTTCTTCCACCTAAATAGTCCACTAAAATACGTTTATGAAAATATTTGAGGCGTGAAATAGGCCGTGCAGTTGCTGAATCTTGATTCATATTTGATCTGCAACGTCTAGTTTAACAGTTTGGTCCGAGTTAAACAAAATGATTTGTACATTGTACGTTTACATGCTGAGACAGTGGGTGCAGTTACTCTTTACGAGCCCAATTAGCTAATCTGTTGGATACATGGTGACACAATGCAAGCACCTGCCATGCATGAGTTTATCGATAAAATGTAGTTAAGATGTCATGTCACATAAATAATTGGTCTGATTAAATCGTTAAGAGTTGAAGTTGACATGAAATCCTGATGTGATGTTCCCTGGCCAGCACTGGCATGGAGAGCTTGATAGTGCATTTATCAGCTATGTGTCGTATGTATGTGTGCAGCGCAGGAGTACTGATTCAAACATGATTTGGTGGCATTACCCTTTATCAGCTATGTGTCGTATGTATGTGTGCAGCGCAGGAGTAGTGATTCAAACATGATTCGGTGGCATTACCCTCTGGTGTGCTTTAGCCAGCATGTCCAATAAGGCTGATTTAATTAAAGAATAAATACAATATTATAGACCAGCTGAATACCTGAGCTGCTTTGTCATATGGTCTAGAGGCCAATGACCTGGATATTCAAGTCAGGCAGTCAGAGAATCAAGTGACTTTACTGTTCATATTTTTTTTATTTCACATATAATTTAATGTGAAAAGAAAGGTCAATAAAAAGGACATTCACATAAAAAAAGCACAGAAACCGGCCAAACAGGACGGAGAAGTGAACTGACGGCCGAACAGGAGGGAGCAGTGGACTGAAACTGACCGAACAGGACGGAGCAGTGGACTAAAACTGGCCAAACAGGATGGAGCAGTGGACTAAAACACCAGCCAAACAGGATGGAGCAGTGGACTGAAACCTGCCAAACAGGACGGAGCAGTGGACTAAAACACCAGCCAAACAGGACGGAGCAGTGGACTAAAACACCAGCCAAACAGGACAGAGCAGTGGACTGACAGCCAAACAGGACAGACCAGTGGACTGACGGCCAAACAGGATGGAGCAGTGGACTCACGGCCGAACAGGACGGAGCAGTGGACTAAAACACCAGCCAAACAGGACGGAGCAGTGGACTAAAACACCAGCCAAACAGGACGGAGCAGTGGACTAAAACACCAGCCAAACAGGACAGAGCAGTGGACTAAAACACCAGCCAAACAGGACGGAGCAGTGGACTAAAACACCAGCCAAACAGGACGGAGCAGTGGACTAAAACACCAGCCAAACAGGACGGAGCAGTGGACTAAAACACCAGCCAAACAGGACGGAGCAGTGGACTAAAACACCAGCCAAACAGGACAGAGCAGTGGACTAAAACACCAGCCAAACAGGACGGAGCAGTGGACTCACGGCCGAACAGAACGGAGCAGTGGACTGAATGAGTAGGATGAGGCGGTATGTTGTGTTTGCTCTTCAGTGCACCAAACACAAGTAGCAGTTCCTGGAGTCCAGCTTTAATCACAGGCCGTTTTTCTGCCGCCTCCCAGTCTTCTAATTAGTACTAATTCTTCCTCTTTGGGCCCCTCTCCTTTCCTCTCTCTCTTTCTCTCTTTCTCTCTCTCTCTCTCATTTTTATTGCTTTTGTGAGTACATTTTGAGTATCATTTCATTATGTTGTTGAGCTTGGACAATAAAGCTGGTTTCTAAATTCTCTCTCTCTCTCTCTCTCCCTCTCTCTCTCTCTCTTTTTGTATCTACCACTTTTTTTTACCTCTCTCTACCCCCTCTTTGTCTGTCTACTACTTTCTATACATCTTTCTCCACCCCCTCTATCTCTCTCTCCAAACCCCCATCTCTCTCTGCCTCTCTATCACTTTGTCTCTCTCTCTTACTCTCTCTCTTCCTCTCTACCACTTTGTCTCCCTCTCTTTCTCTCTACCACTTTGTCTCCCTCTCTTTCTCTCTCTCTGCCTCTCTATCACTTTGCCCCCCCCCCTCCATTATCCTTTGTCTCTCATAATGATGGTGATTCAGACCTGTGGGCCCTGTGAAGGACGTTTATGGTTCTGGAACAATCTGTAAATTCTTAACCTCTACAGGGAGCCTGGAGCCCAAGGCAGTGGAGTACGGAGCGGATGCAGCTCCGCTGAACCGCAAGCTGCTGTCCCCCTCCCCACCAGAGACTTCCACATGACATAACTCTGATAATATTTTCACATTTCACAAAAGAGGAGGGGGGGGGGGGAAATGGAGGGAATGTAACCATGCGGAATACACCGGAGAGGTCACATATCTGTTCAGATTTTTTTTTTTAAATAAGAATAATAAGAATAATAAGAATAATAAGAATAATCATAAATAAATTAATTAATTATAAATCAATAAATAGACTGCTAAATAAATAAAGAAAAACTACCTCAAACTGACAGAAGTACAGACTCTTTGAACAATACTCAGTGTAGTGTTAAATTGAAATACTCAAGCCAAATGCAATTAACAACCATCTGCTAATCAATTAATAGCAGGCTGGGGAGGGACCTGTAATGCTGAGAAAACGAACCCCACAGATCTATGAAACTATGAGGAAAGAAATACGCATCTTGCATCTGCTCACATCTGAGTCGTAACATTTGATGGATGAAGGGGTGAAAGCTTTATTTTCAGTGCTGACATTAAATCATTAACTAAAGCTAAAGGCCCAAGCTGTGCCCTAGCGCATTGCGGTTCTTCATTCGTTTTAAATATGCAGGTTCTGGCAAGCTTTTGCCTTTGTCCTGTTCACGACACACATTGGCACAACTTTGATTCCAAATGTGTGTGGGGGGGACACTTGTTTTGGAGATCCAATATAACAGACTTCTGCTGGCTATCTCGCAAACGATGGCTAGGTAATGGTTACTGGTAAGCCTGTGGCACAAAAACAAAAGTACAGAATGGTTGAATTTATGCATCTTCATCTAAATTTATCTTTTTTAGGAACACAGCTTCCCTCACCATACTGCCAGTTTCCAGCATGTCGCCGCTTCTCGTGAAAGACTGAACTGCTTGTTTTCACCTCAGTGGGAGAGTAAGCATCAATTAACACACTCAGAGGAAAATGACCGTTATATCTTCTGCAGCCTTAAAATTTGTATGGTTTTTTAAATGTTCCGGGGACAACATCAGTCTTTTTCCAAAAGTGTTGGGGACATGGTGTCCACAGTGTCCCTGGTGGGAAATACACCTATGGTGACACACAACGTCACAGAAATTTACCGTGAGACACCTTACAACGACTTGCTCTAATGACTTTTTGGCCAATGAGGAGCAGGAAGAAAACCTATCGGGAGTAGAGAGAGAGATCAGGCCAATCAGGAGCAGGGTGAGCACCAATCGGGAGCAGGGAGAAATCAGGCTAATTTTTATTTATTTTATTTTATTTTTTACCTTTATTTATACAGGGTAGGTTGAATGAGCACACATGCTCTTTTACAGCAACACCCTGTTAATGACTCCCCCAATTGGTCTAACCTGCATGTTTTTGGATCGCAGGGAGAACATGTTCGTGTAGTATAATGGTTAAGAAATTGTTCTTGTAACCGATAGGTTGCAGGTTTAATTCCCAGGTAGGACACTGCCGTTGTAGCCATGAGCATGGTGCTTAACCTTAACCTACTCAGTGGTATAAATTAATAATATGTCAAAAAAAAAATGCTAAAATTTTTTGTCTGGTATTCAAACCCTTCTTCTTGTTGTGAGGCAACAGTGCTAACCACTGTACCACCGTGCCACCCAATCAGGAGTAGGGATAGAGCCAATCAAGAGCAGAAGAGAGATCTGGCCAATCAGGAGCAAGGATAAATATCCGGCCAATCAGGAGCAGGGACAGATGTGCTGTAGTGGGCCGAACAGATTCTGCACATCAAAGCACACATCATACAGAAGGGCATGGGGAACGAAATGCCTTCAAAGCTAAAGAGCTTCTTTTTTTTTTTTTCACTCTCGAGATGGTAGCGTGTGTGAATAAATAAATAAATAAAAATAAATAAAAGCAGAGACATTGGTGGGATTTCCCCTGGCTTTTCAAGTACCTGAGCTGAAATGCTTTGAATCGGAAGAGGCTCAATGCCATTATTGTATGTCATCCACAAACTGCTATTGATTAATTGAATATGTACAGACCAACTGGCATTTAACTTCAAGCCATTATGAAAAGCATAGCCCAAGGAAGGGTGTGGGGGCAGGGTCAGTTTTTTTTGTATTTACAGGTGTGTGTGTGTGTGTTTGTGTGTGTGTGTGTGTGCGTGTGTGTGTGTGTGTGTGTGTGTGTGTGTGCACATTTAGTCACTAGAATCATGATACAACGATGGAGTCTCAGCTCAGATTGCTATTTTAAATACGCATATGAATGTATGTGTTTGCACGCACGCACGTGAGATTGCGTGCGTGTGTACACGCGGGATTGCGTGTGCATGTGTGCGTGCGTGTATACATGTGTGATTGTGTGCAGGTGCGCAGTCATAACACGCATTATGTAGCCAAACACTGATAAGAGAGAATAACAGCCCTGCCTTTTTCCACAGTGGGAATGAATCACACACAAAACCTGGTCTGGTTCGCACACAGCTGGCACAGACGCTGTCCCTGCGAGCTCACAGGAGCCCATTAATTGTCTGACAAATGAAGGGGAGAGTAGAGGACCGTCTTCTCCATCGTGCCGTTAGGAAAAGCCCAGTGGATCTCGTTAGCGGACCGGGGGAAAACGCTGTAAATAAGGTTAATTGGGCTGTCTGTCAGGACCGGAAAATAAGCTTGCACCCGTAACGCAACCCCCATCATTATTATTTATGAAATTAACATTTCTGTATTTATTACGGATAGTTTTGCAGGAAGTGATGGGGCTGCCGTGGCCGGAGGGGGGGGGGGGGGGGTATGCGCGGTTTGTGGGGGCAGGTCCAGTGGGAGGAGGGGAGCGGGTTACCCTTTTTTCAGAGTCGTAATCGCGCCTCCCCAGGGAATTTACTTCCCCTTTCATTAGCATCAGCGGGCCCCACCGCGTGTCATGAGGAAAATGAAAGCTGCCGTTTTGCTACGGCAGTACTGTAAAATTACCCGTTAAATCACACTTCCTGTCACCTGCTTTGAAGCACAGATAAGTGTTCTACAGTTCAGTGGGCAAGGCACTTGAAAGAAATGGGCATCAGTGTTAATGAGATTGATAAGACAATTACTTCCAAGGCCAACTCATTAGATAGGGACGCGGTTTGGAGGGTGGGGGGGGGTCAGCAATTCAAATGCACATTACATCACAGTATTCTTCCCAGATCAAATTTCTAATAATAAGTACACGCACTTATAGACCATTCAACACAAGACCAGCGTGTAATCAATTACCATGGGTTACTTTTGCTCATTTGCATTCTGAATGATTATTTGCGATAGGTAATTATAGATTATATATATAAGGTTATTTCTACTGTACTATTTTCTTTTTATCACCTTCGGTGCTAATATTCACAACATAATTTAAACATATCGACTGATGCGAGCGCCCATGGGAAGTCATGACGTCATTCTCCAACCACTAAACGATCTATTAATTACAATAAATCTCAGATTGGCACTCTTTGGTACCGTCGTAGGTAACTTCTTTCTTGGACTGATTAATCCAAACAGAAGAACCATTCAAGATATGGAGGGTAAGGCTTCAGGTATTTATTATTATAAAAAAATATATATAATATAATAAATAAATAAAATGTGTCTTTCTGATACACAAACGTTTATCCCATTGCAAAGACAATTAAACGTCCTGTGGCCGGCAGTGCACTATAATGGGCAGGGGTCCGGGCTTGTTGGTTGCAGGTTCAATGCCCAGGTAGGACACTGTTCTATACTGGAGCAAAGTACTTAACCTAAAATTGCTTCAGTATGTATCCAGCTGTATAAATGGAAACTATGTAGAAATGCTAAATAAATAAAACATTTAATTGCATAAGTCGCTCTGAATAAGAAAGTCTGATAAATGTCTGTAATTTGTGTGACTTACTTCCATTAAACAGCCTGCAAATCAAAGCGCGTGGCAAAGACAATTAGTGCTTACCTGTGGGCTGTAGTATAATGGGTAAGGTACATGGATTTTAACCTCTAGATTTTAGGTTTGGTTCCCAGGTAGGCCACTGCTGTTGAACCCTTGAGCAAGGTAGTTAATCAAAAGTGATTCAGTATTTATTCAGCTTTACAAAGGGACACTCGGGTTGGGACCATTTACTTGAGTAGACAGATACCCTGCAACCGATTCTTAAATGCTTAGAGAAAAATGTAATTGGA
This sequence comes from Ilyophis sp. 1 JC-2022, assembly GCA_022702515.1. NCBI lineage: Eukaryota > Metazoa > Chordata > Actinopteri > Anguilliformes > Synaphobranchidae > Ilyophis > Ilyophis sp. 1 JC-2022. Next base: position 129,120,032 of record CM040403.1, read on the forward strand.
AGATCATAAAAAATTATTTATAGATATATATATATTAATTTTGCTCTTTTAAACATAATTGCTGTTGTAAAAGGTCAAAGTGCGGCAGTAAGACTCGAGCTGTGCCCAGTAATGGTTCAAAACAAGCTTTTATCTTATCAAAGCGTGTTTATTTAAGCAGGTCGACTGCTGTAATATGGGCTTCAGTCACACAATATATATATATATATATATATATATATATATATATATATATATATATATATTATTAAAAAAAGAGTATGGAAGTAAAGGCAAGGAAATGTCAGCTTATAATCACATAGAGAAAATTGTAAAATGTCACACCCCTAATGGATACTATGCAAAAATGCTCAAGTTGTGTAAGTGGATCTGGATCAGTGCATCTGCTAAATGCCAGACATGTAATGCAATAATCAGCAGGCGGAAACTGAACTGCTTTTACTCGACATCTTACACTGCAAGTGATTCAGTTTTGTAATGAGAAATATTAGCTTTTTTTTTTTTTTTTTTTTTGAGTTACTTGTTTCTTGACAAGTGAAATTATCTTACCACACTGGCAACTCTTGAAGTGAGTAAAACTATCTCACCCCACTGGCAGATTGTCTTATTACTAACAGAAAGTAGAAATATGTAATTAAAATGCTTGTTAAGATTTGGTTTTTGCAGCTTACCCTTTTTGCTATTCACAAAATCATTTATAATAATATTATATTTAAAATAATATTTTTTTATTTTGTGGCTTTATATTTGAACATTTGAAGAAAACTCATATTAAAAGAGAGTAATTTATATAAAGTTCACGGTGAAGGTGTTTTTTGCGACTCCTCGTTGCTGTAGATGTGTCCAGACAGAAAGTGAATTGGGGTCAGTTGGATTCAGCGCACACATGACTGAAGGCTGCTGGAGTCAGCTGCCTCCGCTTCTCCAGATGTTGCGTGTGAACGGGTGCCAAAAGCACTGACCCGACGTCCTCTTCCAGAGGCCCGCTTACGTTACTTTATTCGAAAAAAACTTTATTATTAATACGTTATTTTTGAAAAGTTGACATTGATTTAAATCCATGTTCTGAAACAAAATAAACATGAATGTTAAAATTTGTAAAAAAAAAATATATATACAATAAAAAAAAATAAGTTTCTATATTTGCGTCTCTCAAAAGTAAACTTTGTGAAAGTACCCTTAAAAACAGAGATAATTACCTGTGGCAATCTCAGTTTCCAGCAACCATGAAATTAAATAACGGTAAAAACCCCATCGATAACTCCTACTCGTCATTTTATATTATACCTCTAAATTAGATGCGTTGGCCGTGATATTAAACATCTTCCACAATAATTAACCTTTAAGAGATTCATAAAAAGAGAGGAAAATGGTGTTGCATTACATTAAGTAAAGTAAAACGGGGCCAAAAGTCTTAATTCAAGTAATAAGTAATAACGAGCAAGCCCCGATTATTAAAACACATTGTATATAGGCTTATACTTACTGCTCTGTTTCCATGGTCTTCAGAAGTACAGATATGGCTAAAATAAAACAAACCAAAGCGACAGACTACCCAAAAAATAACCATAGGCAGAGTTTAGATCAGTACTTCTGCTCTCAGATGCTTCAAGAATACCATGTACCATGGAAACAACTTTATCTCTAAGTAAACATGATATTCTGTATGAGTGCAAGGCAGCAGATATTGCCTCTATGTCCATCTACGAAAGCGCAAGTGAGGCAAAGCCCTAAAATGGTAGCCACACAAAGGACTGTTCACCTCACTAGGAGGTGGATTATCCCATCATAGTCCCATCAAAGTCATTGTCCATGTCATAATAATGACGAGATTGTGACCTCCCAGCCAGCTTGCTAGTTATATCTACTTTCCTTTAAAGTTACCATCGCTCTTCACCGGAGTTGAAGATGTCGGGACTGATTTGGTAGTGCAGGCAATCTTCAAAAGCCAACCAGGAAAGAAAAACATAATGTGGGGGAAGAGTGAGGAGACGACTGGGAAGATTGACGCAGTTCAGTGCTCCGTTTCGGCAGTGTAGAGATCGCGGCGCTGCATGTATGGAGGAGAGTCGTGGAGGCGGAGTTTGTGTGTTGGACTGCTTGGTGACACTGGACATCTCGGGACAGTGGGGGCTATTTTTAATCATGGCTATATTGCACTTGAATTCACTTAATTCACTTGATTGATGTAATTATTCTGTTGGATGTTTTTGTTTGATATGTTTGTTTGTTTGTTGTGGGTCTGCCCCACTGTCTATATAATTTTGTTGTTGCTGGGGCTACAATTGAAGTTCTCTAGTGGGAAATAAAAGTTATTCTATTCTACTCTATTCTTTAATCTATGAGATAAGCCAATAAAATGTGTTTATACGATAGCTATCTGCCAGTGGTATATATAGTGGTATATTTCTTGCGTTTATGTATAGGGCCTCTCTAACCTGGGACATAGGCCTATGCAGATAAATGTGAGACTGAAGAAGCAGCGCTGCACTTTCGTAGCATTGATTACCTCCCATTCTTTCCTTCATAAGTCAGGGCCCGCTTGTAAAAACAGGGTCACTCTGTAATTTTGGTAACGTGTAGACTAGCGTGCGCTTGCTCAGAAACCCATGCAGATGGTGTCCCGAGGGCTTAGCCTGTAGAGCACTGTCCACATGCTAATTGCAGGCCAGAACGTCAGTGGTTCGGATCCGGCCACACAACCTTTGTTGCATGTCTCTCCCTCTCTCTCTCGCTGCCATTCTTCCTGTTTTTCTACACGGTGCTGTCCCATAATGCTGGAAGGCCCTAACGTAATTACAGAAACCCATGCAGCCAGCTTCCATTCATGCACAGCACGTGCAGTTGATGCCCAGGCAGATTGCATGCTTCTGATTGGCCAGTTATGAGTAGGGGGCGTGCCCTTCTGCCTTAGACTCTCCCTCATCATTCACTATAAACCAGGTCTTCATTACAGATGTTGAGATTAGAACTGCCCTAAAGAGTGCATATTTTATCTGGACACTTCTCCTGACAATCTGCAATTAACAATAGATGATTGATATATTCATACTACAATATAATTCATACAACAAAATATGAGCTGTGCGCCATATATCCAGCGATGAAACATGTTTTATTTGTCATAAAATTAGTTTTAGGTTAATAAAACATAAGTGGAGCATTTATTTGATGTGTTGGACAGGATTTGTTACATTCTGTATAAAAATGTTTGGTTTGGTTTGAAAATGTGCACATAAATGTGAGAAGAGATGTGATTGCAAATAGTTATTTTCTGGTGTTTTACTAAATACATATTGTTATTTATTGTGCTTGAAATACTACAGAGTCAGTTTTTTTTTTATTTTGTAGGTGTACTACGTACATAATTATCATAATCTGATGTGGTTCTCCTTCAAATAATGGGCACGTGGACTCTTCTTCTCCATAGTGATTAACTTAGGCTTCCTTAACATGATCTTCCCTTGCAGAATCAAAGTTTCATTGTGAAACTAATATATGGTTTGCTTTAGACATTTTCTCAATTCCATTAGAGATATTAAATCGAAACTTTAATATGCATTGCTGAATACTACAATGTTGAATCTTAGGTGTGTGTGTGTGTGTGTTTGTGTGTGTGTGTGTTTGTGTGTGTGTGTGTTTGTGTGTGTGTGTGTATGTGTGTGTGTGTGTGTGTGTGTGTGTGTAAGTGTGTGTGTGTGTGTGTGTGTGTGTGTGTGTGTGTGTGTGTGAGCATGCATGTGTGTCATTACCAGTTTAGTAAATTAGCAGCATGTGGCTGTATCTTCACTGTGTCTGTAATATCAATACAATACAATACTATATATATATATACGTATACAGTATATACTGTATATATTCATTGCAACACGCGGCCAATGACATTCAATCACTGCATGATCTTCATTATTAAGTGAATTTCATGAGAATACTGGACCATTATGTGCACCAATGGCAAAAAATTAAAAAATAGCTACAGACGATAAATATTGGGAAAAAAAAGAGCAAAACAGCTGTTTGCAAACAAGAGTGTGTGCTTGCACTGTTTCTGTGTACGTATGTTTAATGGTGCAGGGTCTGTGTACTTACAATAAGCCCCAGAGATCCGGGAAGCCTCGCTGCATTCTGTCTCAATAAAAAAGAGGCCGCGGAGAAACCCAGGGAAAGCAGAAGAAGCTGAGAGCGGACATGGGCGGTGCGGTGCGCTTTGTATCACTTCACAAAGTTATCTGGAGTTACGCAGAGCAACATGACAAATAGACGCTGGACAGAAGGGGCTTTCAAACGTGACACTGGGGACCTGTGTCACTAACCGTAATGGTGACCTCTGAATTGTAAAGAGCTGAGAAGTGTTTTTACTGAAATCTGTTTAAATGTGATTTACCCTTATGTCAGAAAACAGCAATACACAGGGTGCAGACTAAATGTTCCATATTCACATCCCAGGGACTTTTTAATCATATCAGATCAACCAATGCTGTCATTGTCTACAATGTGCTTTGTGATTCCTTTAGAAAAATATATTTAAAATGTATTAAATTACAGACTGACAGGTGAAATCAACGGGGTACTAATTGCTGAAGGTGGGCACACCTGGTGACTAATGCTTAACTATTTTTGAGAAATGAAAAGCTCAGTGACTGTATGAATGGGCTAAACTTGCATTGTGTTGGGAAAGGCGACAACTTATTTGAGAACTTAAACATGTGTTTTTAACAGCCGTAATTGATAATTGACAGGAGGATGCGGCTGTAACAAAAAGTAGCTTGTACACATGTGCACACACACACACACACACCTACGCACGCAAAAACACACGGGCCCCTATAACTAATTTCTATTTTCAAAGAGTACATTTTTTCCCACTGGGCTCATATAAAGCACCCAATTGAACTTGTATAAACACAGGTTTAGTTTGTCTTCTTCTGGAAATGAGAGCAGTAAAATATTCAGTGTAAAGTCTACTCGTGTATCCGTTTTACACTGATAGATTGTATATTATGATTTCTACTAGACTCCTATTAAACTCACTTTTCAACTTATATTAACTCTGCCATATAAACTCCTGTACCTGTGCTTGTAAAATATTTAATGATAGCATTTCTGAGCACGTTTTATTCCGTTAGACTCATATAAGCTCTGCTGGGCTTACATTTCCACTGGCCATTTTACCGTGAGCACAATAAAGTGTAAGTGGTTGGCTTGCGTTTGCCTGCTTTGCAGTGACCTTCCCATGTCGATACATGTTCCACAGTCTCTTTTAATGATACCAGTCCATTAGGAAAATAAGTGCTGGATGGACATGCTGACACTGCTCGGATATAGATAGCTGGAGGATGAAGCTTTTAGATGTTCTGACTCATAAGGTTAAATATGAAGGACAATGGTGTCTATGCCAAAAGTACAAAGACCCATGCTGCTTACCTGCATCTAACACGCACACACACACACACACACACACAAACACACACACACAATAGTGCCATCTATTGAGTGGACACATCAATCCTGTGCCGCCATTTTGAATGTCAAGGCTGCAGAAAATGTTGCCCCAGAGACAGTCTTTTTCAGGTTGAATACTGCAGAGAGGGCATATTGCCAGCTACCATGTAGAGGTGATGTACTAAACTCGATGTAGGATTGCTGCTGTCTCGTCATTTCAGAGGTAAGGTTCTGCACTGTTGGATAACATTAGTAAAAGCTAATAGTGTTGTGGAATGATTATTTTAGTTGCTTGCATTGTTCTGCAAGTTTTGGTTGGGTAGCTTTGTAGTGAGATGAGCAGAAGTTATGTGCATTCAAATAATTTCCATTAATGCGGTTTGAAAACAACAGCTTGAAGCACAAGTGGTACCGAATCAGACATTTTTGGATTATTCGAGGGAAAACACTGCAACTAGCACATGGCTGGTCTCCGTTTCTCTGTAGCTGTGGCTTATTTGTGTCTCTCTAGTCAGGAGTGTTATCTACACTGCTTTAGTTCATGTGACATTTGGAAGCTAACTTCTGTAGTAAAATATCTCAGTCACAGGTTAAGAGTGCTTTGACAGTCACTGCCAACATTTACATTGTAGTTGAAGCCAGCATGTTCCAACCTTCTCCCACTCATAAAAAATGTTTAACAAAAAAATTAACATAACTAACCCTAACCTTAACCCCCCCAAGTTTGTTATTGTGAACACCTGTATTATGACCAGGGTCAAATTTCTATTTTACAGTTGCATGCCATTAGGTTCCTTAATAAAACCATAAAAGCCAGTAAAAAATATTCTACATCTGATTCAGTGTGTGGTCTTATGCCATGGCTCACAGCTGTACTGCCAACGGTTAGGCTAGGCTAAGTGATGTGCAATGAGGACAGTAAGAAACATAAATACATACATTTTTAAAAGGCTGTCAGAAGACAACCTGCACACGACGAGTGGTGTGTCTATATCTATCAAGCAATTAGCAATCATGCAACTCCACACAGATGGATTCAAAATAAATCAATACATAAATTAAATAAATACTTTATTGAGAAAGTTACACAGAGGTAGACAAATAATACATGTATATATGTTTTAACTGGACCTTAATAAAAATAAAAAATAAAAAAGACAATGTGGGTTGAAAACTTTCTGAAGGCATGGGTATGTGATGAGAAAAATGCATCAAAAAACATCATCCCAGACCTCAAGGGATAAGGGGGATAGAGGCTTTCCTTCTGCCCTCCTCAGCATGAAAGACAACAAAAGAAACATCCCAGGTTTGATTAGAAAGCAGGCTACCTCTCCAAATCAACGAGAGCAACTGGAAAATGAAAGTCAAACACAATTTACTGGCTCTACAACTTCTCTCTCTCTGCTCAAACCATTGGCTGAAAACACAAAAGAACACCAAAAAGGACACATGGAATATCTTCACAAAACAACCGTCAGTGTTGTCCATGACACTATTCTTAGACTACGGTCAGTCATTGTTATGCATACTGAAATCACTTGCAAGAAGATGCTGTACATTCAAGAGATTGCACAAAAATTGGAAGTGAATTCAAGTGTGCTTGTATGAAACAAAAAGAAGAGTGACGTGATTAATTTCATATGTATCACTGCACTATGTGTAGGCCTATACGTGCACTATGTGTAGGTCTATACGTGCACTATGTGTAGGCCTATACGGGCACTATGTGTAGGCCTATACGTGCACTATGTGTAGGCCTATACATGCACTATGTGTAGGCCTATACGTGCACTATGTGTAGGCCTATATGTGCACTATGTGTAGGCCTATACGTGCACTATGTGTACGCCTATACGTGCACTATGTGTAGGCATATACGTGCCCTATGTGTAGGCCTATACGTGCACTATGTGTAGGTCTATACGTGCACTATGTGTAGGCCTATACGTGCACTATGTGTAGGTCTATACGTGCACTATGTGTAGGCCTATACGTGCACTATGTGTAGGCCTATACGTGCACTATGTGTAGGCCTATACGTGCACTATGTGTAGGTCTATACGTGCACTATGTGTAGGCCTATATGTGCACTATGTGTAGGTCTATACGTGCACTATGTGTAGGCCTATACGTGCACTATGTGTAGGCCTATACGTGCACTATGTGTAGGCCTATACGTGCACTATGTGTAGGCCTATACGTGCCCTATGTGTAGGCCTATACGTGCACTATGTGTAGGTCTATACGTGCACTATGTGTAGGCCTATACGTGCACAATGTGTAGGCCTATATGTGCACTATGTGTCGGCCTATACGTGCACTATGTGTAGGTCTATACGTGCACTATGTGTAGGCATATACGTGCACTATGTGTAGGCCTATACGTGCACTATGTGTAGGCCTATACGTGCACTATGTGTAGGCCTATACGTGCACTATGTGTAGGCCTATACGTGCACTATGTGTAGGTCTATACGTGCACTATGTGTAGGCCTATACGTGCACTATGTGTAGGCCTATACGTGCCCCATCGGCAGAATGAGGTCATTTATAAAATCAAAGAGAAATGGAATTATAAAAGAAAGCAGGAATCGATATGTTGAATTGTGTCAAGCCACTTTTCAGATGCTTCAATTTACACTTTATATGGCAGCATAAATCAATTAATAAATAACATAAAAATAAAACCACCCAAACAGGTAACCACACGTGCTCCCATGAGGACTGAAGCTTTGCTTTGAACACATCTCTCTCATTACTTTAGATTTGATTTCTTATTTTTATTTCCTCACCACACTCCATAGACAGTATACGAGAACTCTTACATATTTTCAGTATTTCCAATTAAAGCCAAACAAACTAAATAACTATTAAAAAAAGACAGAATACAGATGGTAGGACCAGTCTAAATCTATGGCTCGCTTCAATCTCATTTTTCTTCTATTCACCGACTTCTAATGGACCTACACGCCATCAACGAGTTGTATGCTTTCTTCACCCTGTCCAATAATGTGAATTATTAGTGGAAGGTAATCATTACCATTAACCTAAATGAGCATATCGATCCAGTTCATCAAACCTTTTAGACTAATCCCTCTGTGTGGGTGTTTTGTATATGGCCTGGCTGTGTGCTACAGTTCATGTCTTCCCTTTGAAGAAGATATAGTTGTGCATTGGCCTTGATGAATGCATACTCAATAGATCCACTGACGGGCATTTTGTTAAAGCTAAAATATTGATTGCTGATTGCTCAGTTTTATGCTTGTTATACACACGCTTATGTTCCTTCTCATCTTCTGTATGTTTCCTAACGCTGGGAAAACCCCGAGCAGTGAACCCAGTCATTAAACTCACAAATGTGTTTTTTATCCATTTCTAAAGAAAAATATCAAAAATAGGGTCAATATTGTAAATGATAGTGTGTCTGTGTGTCTGTGTGTCTGCGTGTGTGTGTGCGCGTGTGTGTGTCTGTGTAAAATAGAAAGAAAGAGAGAGAGAGAGAGAGAGAGATAGAGAGAAAGAGAGAGAGAGATTGTGTGTGTGTCTGAGAGAATATGCAGGCATGCATGCGTGCCTGTGTGTGTGTGTGTGTGTGTGTGTGTGTGTGTGCGCGCGTGTGTGTCTGTGTAAAATAGAAAGAGAGAGAGAGAGAGATAGAGAGAAAGAGAGAGAGAGAGAGATTTGTGTGTGTGTCTGAGATAATATGCATGTGTGCGTGTGTGTGTGCGTGTGTGTGTGTGTGTGTGTGTGTGTGTGTGTGTGTGTGTATTTGTGTGTGTGTTTGGGTGTGTGTGTGTGAGAGATAATATGCAGGCATGCATGCGTGCCTGTGTGTGTGTGTGTGTGTTTGTTTTCTTGATTAATTCAAAGTAGAAAGTTGTAGAAACAAAGTCGGGCAGGAAAACAAGGCAGAAGGAATCGAGAGGCCTTTGCTTACTCAGCTGCACATTAAATTTTAAAAAGCTTTGACACTAATGAGCCCGCAGCCGTGCGGTCCAAAAGAGGGGAGCTCAACAAAATGCACCCACAGCTGGCCAGAACACTGCTCGTTTGATAAGGAGATGGGGAGACTGCTTGGCCAAACTGAGGGAGTGCTGTAACAATGCCTCCACATACCCTGTATTTATCAGGCTCTCAATAGCACACAGCGTTCATTTTCCCTTTTTTCTTTAGCTGTTTTTGTGGACGGCAGTGTAGTATAATGGTTAAGGAACTGGGGGGTATATTATAAAGCAGGGTTACTGAGTTAGCTGGATAACTGCACTGAATAAAACCCTTTTTACTTCAGTCCATGTTCCAGATTTGGAAGGGTTCCAGGTATTACGTAGTGCGGTTATCCAGCTAACTCAGTAATCCTGCTTCGTAGTATACACCCCTGGCCTTTTAACCGCAATGTTGCAGGTTTGCTTACCTAGTACGTCACTGCCGTTGCTCCCTTGAGCAGGTAAGCTACTTAGCCTGCATTGCTTCAGTATACATCCAGCTGTATAAATAGATATTACACTGCACAAAAAAGCCTGTCTAAATCTTGTAATGAGATTTAAAAATCTTATTTTTTTCTCTCAAGTAGAAAATATGAGCTTGTTTTAAGTTTTTTTTTGACAAGTGAAATTATCTCAAACTGCCTCACCCCATTGGCAATCTTCTTGGCTTATTGAGAAAAAAAAGTAATAGAAACAAAATTTTAAGACTAAATGTATGACTAAAATACTTGTTAAGATTGACATTTTTTTTGTTTTTTGCAGTGTATGCAAAAGCTGTGCTCTGGATAAGGGTGGCTGCTAAATCCCTTTAATGCAATGTTATGTAATGTCGAGCCAAAAAGCCTTATTTTCACACAAAAAAGGCTAATAACCTTAATTTTATAAATCTACGGGCCGCCATCGCTCAGTGCTGTTGGCCTTCCAGTATATTGCAAACCGGCACTACAGCGGCCCAGAATGGGCCATTCCTCAACTAATTAGCATTTTCATAGCAGCTGGTCATCATCTCGACTGCATCTCATCAAATGTGCGCTAGTGGCCCACTGTAGTTCCGATTCGGAAAACGCTGGTGGGCAGACACTTGACGCCAATGTTAAAACGACTTATTTGCCGTTGTGGAGTGCTGCAGTTTACAACATCAGCACAGAAAAATGTAAGCAGATATAATTAATTTTGAGTTCTCCCCTTAGTTTTGTCTGGATAAACCTGACTGTAGTCAAGCCACCTGTTTTCTGATAAGCCCGTTGTTATGGGTGTAATGAGAAAACGTTTTATTGACACACTGGTCACCTGTGAACTATGATTATAAAAGTAATGCGCTTATAATTGGAATCTATATTTAGCAGTAGTCACAACCTTGTTATTAACATCATGAATAGTACTAAGAGCTAGGTATTTGTAAATGGAACGATGGTAATGTGTTGTGTGCAATAAAACACACACGTTTGCATTTCATATTAAGTACCAAATAGTGATAGACAAACCTGCTGTTTTTTGTAATACAAGTCATATCCACATTATTCCAGCCCTCTTTGAGAGCATTCCAGGGGTTGTCCTGTAATGTTACAGTATGTTTAGCCTTTTCTCTTTTCAAATGCTCCCATAGATGTCCAATTGGGTTAAGGTCAGGTGACTGTGGATGGAAAGCCATACAAGTCAACACACCTTGCAATTCCTTGGACTTAAAATAGTCCCGGCGAAGCTTTGATGTGTGTTTCAGATCATTGTCCTGCTGGAAAATTAATCCTCTTCCACACAACTTTAAGTCATAAGGGCTGGCATGCCCGTGTATAATAGGGTGGTACTTCTCTTTGGTCAGTGTGCAGTTGATTCTGTGCACATCACAGACTCCAGAATAGGTGAAACCGCCCCAGAACTGGATGTTTCCACCACCAAAAGTGGTTTGGAAAGTACTACCCTTCCATTAAGGCTACATTTTGCTAGTCGTGTTTGGACCATAGTTTTACTAACTGGCGTTGGGTGTTCTTTGTTCAACTGGCTTGTGGATGCTTTTCTGTCTCGTAAACTTAATGTATGCTTAATATAGCTTAACATATTGATCCCAGTTTTTTTCCCCCAAGCCATCAGGCTTCTCAACCAGCAACATTAATCTCATTAATCTCACCTCATTGTATGCTCTACGCACTTCCTATGTACATTCAATGTACATCACCTGCTGCTAGTGTTTTACTGCTATTATATTTATATTATATTTATTCTTGCCCTTATTTATGACTCTTTTTAACAATTTAATATATATATATATATTTTTTATGCCTACTACATAGTTGTTGCTTGCCATGTCCTAAGAATGTCATTGTTCAGAATGATCTTGTGTTATGCTGTGTACTTGATAAATAAAAACACTTTGACTTTTCTCTTCAGATGGTGCGGTTGCTTTAGCTCTGCCTGATCTTGCATTGGATGGAAAGTTGGTTCATTGGTTTATGAAAAGCTCTGTAATGGGCATTGCACTGCCTCCTTAAAAAAATGTAACTGCAATTTGGTGCTGGGCCAGTCTTTCCTCACCTGAAACACACTCCAAAATCTTTGCAGGATTATTTGAAGTCTGAGGAAGAGCAAGGAGTGTCAGCTTGCATGGCTTTCCGTCCACAGTCAAACTCATACCACATATTGAGATATAATCTTGACTGTCTTTCAAAAAATGTTTTGACATTTGTTACCAAAACATTATGCAATCTTGTTCCATATATATGAACTGTTTTCATCATTTGATGGATAATGAAAACAAACTGATTTTGGTAGGGTCCTCAGAGAGATATATATAGAGAGGGATCGAGAAAGAGAGAAATAGAGAGAGAGAGAAAGAGAGAGAAAGAGAGAGAGAGAGAGGGCTAGAGATAGAGAGAGAAAGAGAGAGAGAGAGAGAGAGAGAGAGCTAGAGATAGAGAGAGAGCATACATTTCTTAGTGTAATATGTTTTTGGCACTGCTGAGAGAACACCTGCGTACAACATACCCTAAAGACCCTAGTAACTCTCCTTCTTTGTCAGGCTGAATTACGCATGATCAGCTGCCTGTGCAGGGGGGGGGGGGGGGGGACGACCCCTCTAATTCAGGGTCTCTATCATCATGCAGGGCCCAAACAAAATGGATGACTTCCTCCTGTCAGTCTGGCTGCGATTCCGTAAAAAAGCTGAAATGACCACCAAGCACAGAACTGACAATTCTCTCTTCTTCAAAACGCAGTAAAACATGGCTGGATTTCCCCAGTGATGTCTGAACCTAAATAATAGTGCAGATAACAGGAGATTCTTCCCATTTCTGTCATATGAAGCATCTTCACACATATTCACTTTATTTTACTCGACCTTTTATCTTGAATGTTAGGTTGGCTGACTCTTTTTCAGTAAGACCCTGGGGTATCAAAGTGGACGTGAAATACAAAAGGTTATGTATCCAATCAGATGTATCCAAGATGACAGAATGGCCACATGCAGAGAGACGGGTGTTTTTTTATATTTATGTATTTATTTAGTTACTTACAGGTATTTATTTTTACCATAGTGAAAAGTGTTGTGCACTTCAAGCATACTCCGTAAAATATATATGTCGGCATTGATTTAGCACTGAAAACATTGTTGCGGTTGAATTTGAACAGGACACCAGGATAGAGGTAATGTAAGGGTAGAGGAGAGAGCCCAGAGCAGTCTGCTACAGGACCGCACTCCTTGCAGATGTCAGGCAGTAAATAACATTACCTTATTTAATTATAGCATTATTCACCCAAGACTCAGCATGCAGGCCCACACACGCAAACACTCAAGGATGCAGTAACTAATCATTTTAGTTTATTCATCTTGTCAGGTACCCCCCCCCCCCCCCCCCCCCCCCCCCCCTCTCTCTCTCTCTCTCTCTCTCTTTCTCTCTCTCAAGAGGCTAAATAAAAAAAACACTCCTTCCCTTGTGCTATATTTAGAATTAATACATTTTAAAAGCAGGGAGTTAAAAAATAATTTAAAAAAATAAGTAATCTTCAGCACTGCCAAAAATGGGGCTGAGTACACGCTCCTTATACAGGGCTTAAGCTGTCACTGGGCGAGAGAGCGCTATGCCCTGCCACTATGCCCTGCATGAGGTAATCTGCTCCCAAACACCCTCAATCTTGACAAACTTATTTCATTTGCAGTATCCCTTAAAGCCGCCCCGGTTATTGACTGCCTGACCGCGAGCATGATTTGATGCAGATCCCCCCGGCTCTGATCCAGAAACTTTCCTCCGCCATGTAAAAAAAAAGGGCCTAAATATATTTATTCTCACCAGCTCTGACATAAAAAATAATGAAGCAAGCAAAGTGTCTTTCAACCCCCGATGCTCGACTAAATCATTTTTTAATCAAGTGAGTGCACTTTTCTAATAAACATCCCTAGCCCAGCAACTGACAACACTCCATGTCCTTGGGTGGGACACATCCCTCATAATTCAATTATTTATGCACTTCTTTCATAATCTGGGATATATAAATCAACATTTAACAACAACAACAACAACAAAAGACGAGCTTAAGAGCACTGCAAACAACCACACGAGCACAATAATAAATAAATAAATAAATGAATAGAACTGGTGTGAGGATTTAAAGGTCAGCCATTATAGAACTGTGGGAAGCAGGGAGCGTCTATAAACACCACGCCACCCACTTAATTTCAGAGGGATCGAAGGGTACCTCACAACTGAGGGGGGCCGTGTAAAACCAGCCCTTGTGACAGGATATGGATTGTGTCCCGGCGCCTCGTTTATTGTTTTTTTTCTTTCTTTCTTTTTTTTTCTTCTTGGGGCACAGTCGCGCTCGATGTCACCGCCTCCCGTGATGTGTGATGTCATCGAGCGAATAGAAGAGCATTGGAACACGTGAAGCATGTGAAGTTCTACACGTGTGGGCGGTGGTGCTCCACCAATAAAGAAACTACAATTTAACATTTTCAGTCTTTCAGTCTTATTGTGTTTTTGAAAAAGTCAAGCCACACGCTTACGCATTTTGGCCAAAGGCCTCCGCAGAACAATGTTGAACAATAGATAATTTTATCTGCCTGACATAAACTATTATTTAATTTAAAAAATAAATAAATAACAAAAACATTTTATGAGCAAGTCTTGTGAAAGGCAAAAACGTTAATGACTGTTATTATCTGCTTTCAGTACACTCAAAAGTACTGCTGATTAGTACTTTATAGGATAATTTGTAAGAAGAGACCACTTAGTATTTAGTACTTTCTCAAGATAAATGCACATGTCTTTTTGTAACTGTGGAAACAAGTCCAGCATATCATTCCCAAAATATGGGGGGTAAACTTTTCCTGGTCCAACTGAGCTGTAGTCTGCTCTGAGCTTGTTCCTTTAAGTGAACATATGTAAACTTTTCCTGGTCCAACTGAGCTGTGGTCTGCTCTGAGCTTGTTCCTTTAAGTGAACATAGACAGGTGCTTTAGTTTCACTGCGTATTTGAAACCATTTTCCCTGGGCAAATGTTGATTATGTAAGAAGACATTGGTTGCTATGTTACATCATTTTATAATTCAATGAATTACTTTAAAATGTTTTGATCCGGTGGCTCAGGATGTAAATATACAACCAGCCTGGCCTTTGGCCCTGTAATAGAGGCTGGTAAATATGAGCAAATATGATGTACCGTATATTAATTCAATACATTTCCACCTCAGATTAAAATGCCCGCAGTTCTCCTGTGCGCTCAGCAATGCAAGAGGGCCGATGTTAAGATCAAATGTGCGCGGTTAGACCTGGCAACCTTGCAGCGATGTGACAAGCCGGATTCCAGTCATAATGAAACGTTATCATTCATATTCTTCCCGCACGTCCTGCACAGCTTTCACCGCCATTAATAAGTCATAATAAGATATCAGTAACAAGCTTGACTCTGTCACATCATTAAGCGCATGTAAGGACTTGTGAATAGAATAAATCAATTACAGTTTGTTTCCCCCTGTAAAACAACGGTACAAATAAAAGGACAAATAAAGTGACGAATATCAAATTTTACTTTATCGTTATAGTGTATATATAATTTATAGTACATGTCTGCATTTAATAATATAACATAGAATGTTTTCTCTCTGTAGTCCTTATTCAGTTTCACCACTGTTTAACAGAGTGCTCTGCATACGCTGCAGATGAAATGCGGCCGCTCTATATCACCATGGCTGCTGCATTAACGCATGTATGACATGTAACTGAGCTGCCGCGATCATATATCACCAGATCGGCGAGGTAGACAAAAGCTCTGGGCTCTGGCGTCCGCCTCGGGGGTTCCGCTCCTCGCCGTTAGTTCACTTTGACAACAAACGGGCCACTTTGAGATTTACAGAACGGCGTGGTTTCACCCCTCTGCGGCGGAGTGGCCTTATCGCCATGCCAACCCCTGCCTTACGGGCTCACATTAAGAAGGCGATGTCGTTACAGTGTAACGACATGCGCGTGGTTCGGCTCGATAGCTGCGCTCGCTCAGCGTGCATGGGCGGTAATGCGGCTCGCGGCTAATTTAAGTCTAACGGCGTTTATACGAGTTCAAGACGGATGAAATTGACCCAATCAGAGGTTATTTAATGCGGAGCGTGTTGCTGTGCATACATAAAAGGGCTCCTTGAGAAGTAATGTAGCACTCTGTAGCATGAAGGAACACATCCCCAGACACAATTGGACAGGAACACACAGTACTATTCAGGCCATTGGACTACACCCTTGACCACCCGACCTGGCTCAACATCTGCTCATATTAAAACCTGTTTAACCCTTTTGTTCAATTTTGGAAAAAAGAGAATGTTGTTCTGAATATTGAGGGGATAGGTGCTTACATCAGGAAGATTATGTCTAACGGCACAGAACTGGGTGGGGAATTGACTATTGCTATCAGTGACTTTTTTTGTTTGTTTACAAATCATTTAATTTTCTTGTGCAGACCGATTTTTAAAAATTATTATTTATTATTATTTTTTTGTTATTGTCAAAAATGGTTTATTTAATTGTTGCAGTTTGATTACAGGGTAAATTAAGCCATTTTTTTGATAATCACAGGGGTTATTTTACTTCAAAAACTGATTTGACCCTCACCGAAACTGCACACATCACTCCACCTGCCAAGCCTCAATATGATCGAGTGCATTCAGTAAACAACCCACAGACCCCAGGTTCAGCGCTGAATAAAAATGTGAGATCCAATCCTCTGACAGGATCTCTGGCAGCACAACAGCCTCAGTCAGTATACCCATCAGAGAGTTGAGCTAACTTATACACAGCAAAATATAAATATATCTAAATGATGTATAAGCTAGGTACGTATCTAACCACTGATAATAATAACTATATGTGCAGACGGGTGAGAAATTAAAGAAAAAAACAACATAAAGTGTCTTAGTAAGGTGTTGGGCCACCACAAGCAGCCAGAACAGCCTCACTGTGCCTTTTCATAGATTCTACCTCTAGTCTACCATAGATTCTAGTCTCTGGAACTCTACTGGAGGGATGGAACACCATTCTTCCAAATGATATTCCCTCATTTGCGGTTTTGATGATTGTGGTCGAGAGCGCTGTCTAACACGTCGGTCCAAAATCTCCCATAGGTGTTCAATTGGGTTGAGACCTGGTGACTGTGAAGGCCATAGCATATGATTCACATCATTTCCAGACTCATGAAACCATTCAGTGACCCCTTGTGCCCTATGGATGGGGGAATTGTAATCTTGGAAGAGACCACTCCCATCAGGGTAGAAATGCTTCATCATAGAATAGAGGTGATCACTCACAATAACTTTGTATTGATTTGCAGTGACCCTTCTTCCAAAAAAGACAAGTGGACCCAAACCATGTTAGAAAAAATCCCCCCACAGCATACAAGAACCACCGGACCCCCTCCTTGTATATATATAATCAACATAAATAATGTCTAATAGTTAACACATATGTTATATGATGCTATTGTTGTTTTTTTCCTTTTTTTTGTATTGTTTATGATCAATACAATACAATCGTTGATATCATTATGCTTTGGCAATATGTGTTTTAAAATGTATCATGCCAATAAAGCATTTGAATTAGAAATTTGAGAGAGAGAGAGAGAGAGAGAGAGAGAGAGAGAAAGATAGAGAAAGAAAGAGAGACTGTTGAAAAGTAGTTTTTTTACTAAATCTGGCACATTTGTAATAATGTGCGCTGTCTCTGTCATATAAACCTGATAAATACAAAAATACAAATCGACTGACCATTATTTCCTTCCTGACATTCGTGCGTGCAGTAACTTAGGAGCAGGGCTAATGTGAGCCCAAAGGTGCTCAGACTGGGCATGCTAAGTATAAGGAGCATTATGCTACATTACATTACAATCACTTAGCGGATGCTCTTACCTAGAATTACTTACAAAAAAGAGAGGAAAAAAACAGTGATATTCTCAGGAATACAACAGTGTGATATCACCGAAAATGCCCAGAAAGCCCATTTATAATCACCGTGTGTAAATTTAGACACACAATCCTACGGACGGTGTGCATGAAGAGGAAAAGAAAAGTGTGGAAAAAATTGCTTGAAATAGGCAGTTATTATCAGTCAGGCAATAGTTTCAAGCACTGGCCTAAATAAAACCCCCTGTTCACCTTGCATGCATTTGATTTGAGTTAGTTATGCATTTATGCTTAATTTAAGAAGACTTGCTGATTAATTGATCCACACAATCGTATGCGCACACCTCTGTTTATTTTTAGACGGGATATATATACCGTATATACAGTATGGTGTAGGCAGCTGAGCAAATTTTATGGGTGCTGGAGTGTTTGTGTTGTGTGTGTGTGTGTGTCTGTGTGTGTGTGTGCGTGTGTGTGTTTGTTTTGTTTCTGTGTTGTTTGTGTGTGTATGTGTGTGTGTATTGTTCATGTGTGTGGATGTGTTGTGTGTGTGTCCGTGTGTGTGTTTGTCTTGTTTGTGTTCATGTGTGCGTGTGTGTGTGTGTGTGTGTGCGTGTGTTTGTGTCAGTGGGACTCTTTCCCTCCTGGAAGAACTGGAACAAACAGTAATATAATAACCGAGTCAGGCTCAGATTAGATGAAGACTGTTTAATCTGCCAGCAGTAGCCTCCTCAGCATCACACATGCTGTTAGCACTGTCCTCCTAGCCGCCATTTGCTTGTGTACATTTAGCCCTTAGCTTGATTTCACTCCCCTTCCAGCCACACATTCTTTCCAACACTTACAAATTGGCTCAATACATGTGACCGTGATGGTGCAGGAAAACATATTACACTGACCGATGATATTTTAATGGCTCAGCGTGGAGCCTGAGACGGACGTATTGAATATTCATGGATCGACGAGAAGTTATTACTGCGACCGAGGAGTTATGCCAAAAAAATTAATTACTTGGCTTGGTTTTTTTTTTTTTACCTCGGCACATACTCTCTCTATTTGTCCCATTTCACACAAACAAAAGAACCTGGGCTGCATAAATGAAGACATCTTTCAAGAGAGGCGGGGGTAGTGTGCTACCCTCTACTTCAGTAGGTAAGGATTAGTACAGCTGCTTAGATACTTCCAAATTACACTCGGAATGACATCTGAGAATAGTCAGATGTCGAGCATTTTCATTCCAAGACCCAGAAGTGCTTTTCTCAGTTCTCCTCAGGTCGTCTTGTGTAAGGCCCTCGTCAGAAACTGTGCTTTTCTCAGTTCTCCTCAGGTCGTCTTGTGTAAGGCCCTCGTCAGAAACTGTGCAACTCGGCGAATGACAAAAAGAGAAGAGAAAAAAACTGAAATAAAATAAGTGAATAAATAATATGGAAAAAAAAATAACTCAACTGTATGTGGCCCTGCAGTCACATTCACATGACAGAAAATATCAAGGACGTGAACTCAAGGAAAGGCTTTCATAAAATATGTAGGTAGAAAATAAAAAAATAAAAAATAATAAATACAAAGAAAGCATGTGGGAAAGGGGGAATGTCCCAGCCTTCAAAGGCTAATATTAGTTTGCAAGAAAGGCAGAGGGAGAGGAAAACATGGACATGTAGCTGTCCTTCTGCAGTCAAGCTGCTAGCTGAGGGATATCCAGTAAGCAGGTACTTTTATGCCTCAAAGGCGGCGAAGGCTCTCTGGAGCTCTCCATGCAAAACGCCCACCACTGGCTTCAGTATATAAGCTCAATATCTCCTTCTGCCCCCTGGGGGTTTACAGCATAGAGCTGGGTACTGCAACTCAGCAATGGGGGGACCTAGCGGGAATGTACGTTTTTAATATAGTATATGTATGTGAATATGCTGATGCTGACATCTCCGCTTGCATTTATCCGCAATGAGTCATGTTTTTTTTATTTTTTTTGCATTAGCCAGCTAGACTCATTCACTTCACAACTACGCCTGGTGATAAAACAGGCAGAGAGAGAGAGTTTAACCATCTCTGGGAAAACAATTGAGAAAACTCCTGAGTTCATACCAGCAGCCTCATGTATAGAAACTTGTGCTTGTCTTATTGTTTGATTATAGCAGGCGCTATGCATTCTGGGTTAAAAATAAGCTACAGGCACATATTCTGTAGATTCACCAGATACTAGGCTCTGGCGTTTCTTCCATCTTCTCCATGTCTCCAATTCCAGGGGGTTCTTGGTTAATGCTGAAGTTTCCTGTTGTATGTATGTGTAGTATACTGGCTCAAGAACTGGGCTTGCAGGTTTGATTCCTACATAGGACACTGCCATTGTCCCCTTTAGTGCCATACTTAACCCAAAATACTTCAGTATATATCCTGCTGTATAAATAGAATGCATATGATGTGAAAACGCAGAAGTTGTTCATTAAGTTGCTCCAGATAAGAGAGTCTGCTAAATAAATGATGACTGGGAAAGAAAGCACAAATGTCTATGTCTGCCATATTTTAGACATTATTTTATAATTGCACAGCAGAAAAGAAAATGTGCACATTTCAGCTCTTGTCTTCCTCCTGTTTTTGTTATATGCATTAAAAATGTTTAGATAATGTAATATTATGATGTCACAATCATGGTTCCCTCCCCATGCCTCCTCAATAGTTTGTTTGACTCTTTCCAAACCTTCATTGTAAATAAGATTTTAATCTTAATCGACCTGCCTGGCAAAATAAAGGTTAAAAATAATTCTAAATAAATAAATAAGTAAGTGAAATAATTTTGTTAAAATTCCCTTTGTGAGAATCAGCTCAGGGGCAACCAGAGCAGACAGAGCCTTTATAATTTATGTAAATTGATCTTTTACCAAGAAAAAAAAAAAAAAACAGATTTAGAGAAATAGCTTGTGTATTGAGAGCAAAATAAAGCTAGTTAAGTCCAGACGTTTTCCCACTGCCAACGAGAACATTGCTGTCTAAGCATCTGCTGGAGTTCCAGCGCTGCTATTTAGAATGGACCCGTTAAAAGGATAATGCACAGTTGGTACAAATATGCAAATTGGAATGCAAGGTGTGCCAAATTTCCTACAGAAATAGACACATTGCTTTACAATCCGAGTCATACAAAGTTTCTTCTTATTCTTCTTCTTTTTCTTCTTCTTCTTCTTCTTCTTCTTATTCTTCTTCTTCTTTTTCTTTTGATAACAC
Source organism: Ilyophis sp. 1 JC-2022 (assembly GCA_022702515.1). Taxonomy (NCBI): domain Eukaryota; kingdom Metazoa; phylum Chordata; class Actinopteri; order Anguilliformes; family Synaphobranchidae; genus Ilyophis; species Ilyophis sp. 1 JC-2022. Next base: position 129,141,038 of record CM040403.1, read on the forward strand.
CTCTTCCTCACTTCGTGAAGATTATTGTATCTGCAGGTATCTAAGAAAAAACATATTTAATGAATAAAGGCAGCACAGTGGTGCAGTGAGCCATTCTTTCCCCTGAGTTTGAAGCCCAGACAAGGGCCTTTCGGCGTGGAGTTTGCATGTCTGCGTGGGCTTTCTCAAAGTACTCCAAAGTCCTCTCATAGTCCATAGACATGCAGGTTAGGTTAATTGAAAAGTCTAAATTGCCCTTGGGGTATGAATGTGTGAGTCAATAGTATCTGGGCCCTGCGATGAATTGGTGACCTGTCCAGGGTGTATTCTCGCTTTTCACCCAATTTAAGCTAGTATAGGCTGGGATAAATGCATGAATGCATGAATAACACTTTAAGGCCTAAATAAAGCTTATTTTCAGCTGCATTAAAGCACAGTAAGACTGTGTGTGCAAATTAAATTGTTATCGGTTGCTTAATCACCAGGAAAACCCTGAGGTAATTTTACTCAAACAACTATAAATTAGCTTCTTATCAATGTGGTCAATGCTTTACATGGTACATAGCACATCTATTTTTTCACGTTAGTTAATTAATGAATTCATACATTAATTGATTACTTAAATTAACAATTATGGATGCAATGCATTGTATGTATATACAGTGCCCTCCACAATTATTGGCACTCCTGGTAAAGATGAGTAAAAAGGGTTATAGAAAATGCACCTTTTGATTATTTTAGTTAATCTCACACTTAATCTCCAACTTTTAATAGAAGTACATTCATTCTGAGAAAAAAAAAATCCCTCATCAAGAAATTATTCTTTTTAACAAAATCACACGTACCACAATTATTGGCACACCTAGAACTGATGATGAACAAAATGTAACTGAAGCATTTTTTCCATCTATATTTTACTGTCTAAAGTTGATCAGAGTGTTTAGAAACTTTCAAGCAGTAATCTATGACTTTCTATTTCACTGGAGTATAAATATGAGGTGACAAAGAGGCCATATTCCCTTATTCATACATCAACATGGGAAAGATAAGAGAACACACAAATCAAATGAGGAAAAAGTGTGTTGAGCTTCATAAGTCAGGGAATGGCTATAAAAAAAAACTACTCACCTGAAAATGCCCATATCTATCGTTAGGACAATATTTAAAAAGTTTAAAGCAACTTTAACTGTTACAAACTTGCCTGGAAGAGGACCCACGTTTACTTTGCCCCCACGCACAGTGAGGAGGATGGTAAGAGAGGCAAAACAATTCCCAAAGATTACTGTTGGATAATTACAGAGGAAAGTAGCATCTTGGGGTCATTATGTCTCCAAAACTACCATTAGACATCACATCCATGCCAACAAATTAAAGGCATGCCAGAAAAAAACCCTTTCCTGTCATTTCACCACAAATGTAAGCGCCTGGAATTTGCTAAACGCTACTGGAACTTTGACTGGAATCGTGTTCTATGGTCAGATGACAACTCAAGAAGGGTTTGGCGTACCAACACTCAAGATGGGTTTGGCGTAAAAAGAAGGATGGCTATATCGAAAATAACCTGATCTTCACTGTTAAGTATGGTGGATGTTCCGTGATGTTGTGGGGCTGTTTTTCGTCCAAAGGCCCTGGGAACCTTGTTAGGGTACATGGCATTAGGAACTCCATGAAATACCAGTATCATCATTGAATCTTCCAGCATGATCCAAAACAACACAAAAATGGTTAACTGAACTCAAAATCAAGCTTCTGCCATGGACATCTTAGTCCCCTGACCTAACCCCCATTGAAAACCTGTGGGTTGAGCTGAAAAGGAGAGTGCACAAGAAAATACCTAGGACTCTGGAGAGATTCTGTCAAAAGTCTTGGTTTCATATTTCTTTCTCTATATTTTCCAACCTTATTAGGTGTTACGGGGGAAGACTCAGAGCTGTTTTATTGGCAAAAGGAGGTTGTGCAAAGTATTAAATGCAGGGGTGCCAATTATTGTGGCACATGTGATTTTGTTAAAAATAAAAAACATTTATGAGGGATTTTTTTTCTCAAAATAAAGTTACTTCAATTAAAGGTTGGATTTTTATAATTCTTTCAGTGTGAGATTAAGCTAATTCACCAAATGGTGAATTTTTTATAACCCTTTTTACTAATCTTTACCAGGGGTGCCAATAATTGTGGAGGGCACTCAAAATGACTCTTGACACATTAAACACATTATAATCTTAAGTAAATGAACAAAGGTAAGTCCAGCTGTGAGAAAACTATGTCATTATCTCAATCAAAATTACTTTTTTATCACCTAGCAACACACCTGAGTTATCTGCTTGCATGGTGTTTATGATGTCATTTCCTTTCGGGCGAAGCCACTGCAAGAGCCATCTGGAATTTCGAAAGCACTTGTTGAGATTGTTTGTCAATAACAGCTACGATTGAGAGATGTATTTTTACCTCAGTTTCTTAAACTCTAATATTTAATCCTGAGTTGCACGTCCACGGTACCAGAACATAGCGATATAAATTTATTGTCAGTGAGGCATTTATGATAAGCCAGTATGTTCAGCAATTAGATTTGACTCATTTAGGGTATCCCCTTGTGTGTTTTTTCTGTCTTGATTGGCCAAACAACAGAGAGATGACAATGGGGGCCAAGGTGAACAGTTACAGGTAATAAGAAAATGAAAACACCTGAGTCAATGAAAGACTCAAGTATATGCAAAGCTGTGCAGGTTTGTCTCATACATTGATTTAGCAAATAATATCCCAGCATGCATGGCGTTATAAACGCTGGGTGGGTCTGGTTGTTCAAAACCTCGGTCTGCGCGTTCCTAAGAGGAGATCGTATTGACTTTGAAAGAGGGGCAAATTTGTCCATCCATCCATCTTCTAACCGTTTAAACCAAGTCAGGGTGGCGGTGGCAACAGGACAAGCAGAGTAGCCCGGACTACTCAGAGGTTCTCCTGGATGGCTGAGCTCCTCACACTGTCAAGGAGAGTAATCCCCACCACCCATCGGAAAAAAATACATTTAGGCTGCTTGTATTCACTCTCTCACTCTTTCGGTCACTACCCACAGCTTGTGAACAGAGGTGAAGACTCCTGTTTGTCAGGGGTGTCAATAACCAGGGCACCCGAGCAACGGTCACTAAGGTGATGTCAGCACAGCACTCTGAGAAAAAGGACAACAGTGTCGGGGAGCGTGTGGTCAAGAACTGGGACACATTTATTGGGCATACAAGGCTAAACACAAAAGCAGCCCAAAGATTGGCTCACTGCATAATTCATCCTGGGCTGAGAGCAGCCAGTGTAATAGGATGTTTCATAAAATAAATAAATTAATGAATTAATTGAATGAAGTAGGTGGCACAGTGGTACAGTGGATAGGACTGTCACCTCACAACAAGGTCCTGCGTTTGAATCCAGGCCAAACATTTTTCTCTGTGGAGTTTTCATGTTATCCCTGTGTCCGCATGGATTTTCCTACGAGTTTTCCGGTTTCCACTCACAGTCCAAAAACAAGCAGTTTAGGTTAATTGGAGACTCAATTGTGTGAGTGAATGGTGTATGTGCCTTGCAATTGATTGACGACATGTCCAGGTGCTATTCCTACCTCTCACCAAATGCATGCTGGGATAGGCTATTGATCCTTACCAGGACTAAGGGAGTTAGATAATGGATGGATATACGGATGGATGGATTTATTAAATACAAAAAAATGTCCTTCTGCATTTACATTTTTATTACTACCTGTAGATGTCACTGTGGTTATTTCTGCTGATTAGCTAAGCCAGTGGAAATACAAAGTCATTTGGGAAATAGAGTCAGGACCATTGCAAGTATGGCTAGGAAAGACAGGCCAGGAGAGAACAATAGGCTGCTAGCTTCATCTAATTAAAATATGATTATAGTTTCCATTCCTATGATGGTATTGTGATGTATTATCATCAGTTATTTTAAGAAACAATGTGCAAGCCTTTGTTTAAGGTGCAATTAAAAATGAATTTAAGTTAACTGCCTTGAACAGAAAGACAAGAAGCCTAGACACATTATTCCATGTGTGGCCTGTCAAGTGATAGATATTTACCCCATTCCATAAATGTCAAATGACAATAAGAGGCTCTAGAAGAACGTGCCTAAATGGACCCTGTTCAGCACACTCATAGAACTTTCATTTTTATGTCCTAGTTCACTGACAGCTGTCCTTAGAACATATAACTAAAATGGTTCTACAATTGTCTTGTGATACACTACATGTATAAATCTTTTATTCTATCCTTACCTTTTTATCTCCTGGAGATGTCGAGTCTCTCTCTCTCTCTCTCTCTCTCTCTCTCTCTCTCTCTCTCTCTCTCTCTCTCTCTCTCTCTCTCTCTCTCTCTCTCTCTCTCTCTCGTCGACACACGCTCATACTGCACCCTCACATTGAGCTATGCCTTGCCTTGACATTGCAAAGTTTCACTTGTTTTATTTTTTGTCTGTACAGCATGGGGAACTGAAAGACAGTGTAGCACTAAGGCAGAAGACGACACAGGGAGAGAGCTTGTGACAGAGGTCAGGGCAAAGTGAGGGTGACCAGACATCATCTACTGACAGAAGCAGATGCACCATATTTGGAAATGGGAAAAGCTTTCTGTATCAAGGTCATCGGAAGATCATTTCAGGCAATGCTACTCCAGCAGCTTATAAAAACCACTGTATACATATCAATGCAGAGAAATAAGTGTTATTTAATCACAGTTCTACTAAACTACTACTACTACTACTACTACTACTACTACTACTACTACTACTACTACTACTGCTACTACTACTACTACTACTACTAATAATAATAATAATAATAACAGGGAAGGATCCAGGTGAAAAACAGGAAAGGATCCAGGTAAAAAACAGGAAAGGATCCAGGTGGAATGTGAGGGTAATGTCCCCAGGTGCCCCCTAGAAAAAAAATGTAATCTATTTATTTATTTCCACTTGGCTTTAGCTAAATTAAGGGCCCATTCATATGCATGCATTTCTACATTTTCATGGTAAATTAAGCTCCCCAGAATGTCAGCTTCGTTCCACAGGCCCGGCCTTGACCTGGATCCGACGAGCCTTGCTAGGGGGCTCCCCAAAAGACCTTGTTATCTAACGAGCACAGGACTTTTAAGACAAATTTAAATGAAAAACCCAGACCTTCATTACAGTTCTGCCCTTGGAAGTCTCATATTTTACATCGCCCGGTTGGCATTACCTATTGATCAACTGGATGGGGAAAAAATGGATTATAGGTGAGCCAGCTCATGTAATACTGCACGCCACTCTGAACAGGCTTCCCAGAAATCTGTGATTAAACCACAATCATAATGGCTCCTTGTTTTTAGTCTTCCCTCAGGTTTTGACTGAATAACAAGCTCATATGTGGAAATAAATAAATAAAAATGAATAAAAAGAGGGCTATGATTTTAAAAGCTCCGATGGTGGACAGGAGGAGGGGTAAAACATCATTGCATCACTGATCGGTTTGTAAACCTGGGAGCAAACGCACGGATCTATACAGCAGATCAAAGACTACAAGATAACAGAGAGGCTCCTTACCTTCCCTCCAGAAGCAATTGTGAGTTTTTCACAGATAATTATGTAGGGGAAAGAAACGAGGTTTGAAAGAGAGCTTTGACTCAAAGGAATACATTTTTATTAACAACCTGCCAGCTTCACGGGTCTACAGCAATTAGCCCTGTGGTCCAATATAGTGGAGCATCCATTGTTGCTCTCAAAGTGTTCCCTATTCAGATGACAGTCTCAGTTTTGTTTTTCTTTTGTGTTACAAATCATATTGTCATGATATCATATCAAATATGTGAATGACTACATGGTGTGACTACAGAGTATGGTTAACAAGAAGTCTGATATGATAAAAATGTCAATAACACACTATTAAAATAAAGATTGAATAACTGCATGAATATATGTAGATTTATTGATCGATATCAAAATGCATCTTGAAAGCAGCTTGAGAAATTACATATAAAGCTTATTATCAATAGTGATGTTAAATAGACTAACCAGTAACACTGTCATTTTAATGCTATATAAAGTATAGGTTTACATTTCAACTATTATTTTAAAGCAAATATTAGAAGTGGCATGTTTCTCAGCTAAATTATTCCTCTCTTTTTGGGTGTGTGTGTGCATGTGTATGTGTGTGTGAGTGTGTATGTGTGTGTGCATGCTTGCACAAGTGCGTGCATGTGTGTGTGTGTGTGCGTGTGTGTTGTGTGTGCGTGCATTTGTGTGCGCATGCGTGCATGCATATGTATGTCTGTGTGTGTGTGTGTGCATGTACGTGTGCGTGTGCATGTGTTGTAAAGAAGCTGCTCACTGACAGCCCTTTCATCTTCCCCATGGAAATCTGTGATCAATGCATTGCCAGGGTCAAAGAAAGTACACTTTCAAGTTATGTAGCAAAAGGAATTGAAACACAATGGCACGGTGCATTGCCTGATCATCACAGTTTCACAGTTCAAATATTGGTATTCGGTTTTGCGATGAATTCCCCTGGAGTGGCAAGGTCATTGGACGGTTCTTGGGAAAGTGTTTTATTCAAAGTCCCATTGGTAAGCCAGTAGTTAATAAATTGATCAAAAACAAAGCTAAATATAAGTATTGGAAAGTGACAATAATATGAATAATTTGCTGTGAAGGTTTTGCATATACACTAAATCCAAAATTTTACTATTTGGAATGACCAATCATATGTCAGTGCTCATAACTAGGGTAATCCGGTTGTATCCCCTTATTTCCTTGCATGGTACTTCAGTCCTCCACCAGCTAGAGGTCGCAATATTTTATTTGCCAATAAATTACCTCATCTACACCACCTCACTAATCTATGTTGATAAAGTCATCGTCATGGTTATTGGCAGCCTCGGCTGTTCTGCGGTCGTTATTCCTTTTGGTGTCGTCGGGGCGCTCTATCGGATTTTTTCCGCCTCCGTTCTGGTGTTTGAATCTCACCCGGCTATTATTCCTCACACCTGTTTTGGGTTTCCTGCCGGTTATAAATAGCCCAGGACTTCCGATTTCCGGCACTTCGAGATCGTCTATGCTATTTGACAAACAAAGTCGGTACGGTACATGATTCAAGCTACCTTTTCTCTTATAAGTTTTGCTTAAGAGATACAAGGGACTATTCTTTAGGAGTTATTCTTTAGTGGAATTGTTTTTCTCTTAGTTGCTGTCTGTCCCTCGCTTTGGTTTGCATTCTGTTCTCGTTGAGGCCGATTGCTTGTTTCTTTCTTGTTTATTTTTTTCTTCTGCACACTCCCGCATTGAGAGTGAGATAATTATTTTATTTTCCTGTTTTACTTATCGTTTGTTTTCTTACCTCTGTTATTCACTTGCTGGTATTTTTTTTTCACTCGGTTCTCGAGTACGCCCTGTTATTTGGGATTTGTTTTGTTTTGGCTTAGGGTCTGGAGTGTTTTCTATTCTCCATTCCTTGGTTATTCATATAGACATATCCCCCTCTCATAACATGGGCTCGTCCATCTTTTTGGTGCACACTACGGTGTGTGCTTTTAGAACCCTTAGCTGTCGTGTTTGATTCTCCAGATCTTACACTCCACATGATAGTAATTGCCACTAATTAAGTGATGATTTACGATGAGTAATGCTGACACTCACATTTTAAATTCAGTTTGATTACTACCCTGGACATGCTGCAGTATTTTTAAATGTTGTACAGGGGCACCTTAGGTTTTGTCATATGCCCACGTAAAAAATTTGACCAGTGATATAACATTAATAAACATAAATTAAAAAATAATCAACTTTTTACTCAGCTAAATAACTAATCATGGTCTTCAATTAAGACCTTATCTAGAATCAGATGTCTAGGTGCTGGAAAAAGAACTGCACCTACGCCGGCCTTTTTCGGATAAGATTGGACACCCCTGCTTTATATGGATGGATTTTTTTTGTACTGCAGTTATACTCAATCTTGGTCCTGGATAGAGTCTGCTGAATTCCCATTTGAAAATGATGCAAAAGTGAGTTTTATGAGCCAAAATAGTTAAACATATGATTATTTTATGATTTACAGCAGTGCACAATTTAGCCATTTTGGAGAGATTTTGAGACACAAAGGGAAAACGGTGCACTGCTTACATTTTGCATCGTAGATCACCTAGTAGTTCTGTATTTCACCCTCAGACTTGTGGACAAGGAGTCTATGATCCAGGGAATGTATAATTTTTCTTGTTTCAAATTTGTAGCTCTCAGTATTTCATTGCAAACAAAGGAAAAGTAACTTTTTTTTCTGTTTTGCATTTTTGCCATTATTTATTTGCATTTGTGTTATTTTATTTTGACCTAAATTATGAAAATAAACCACAAATGGAAATATAGGTTGGTATTGTAAATTGTCTTTCTTCATTTATTTTTCAAGTTTTCAAAAAATGAATAATAATAATACACTGCCTGGCCAAAAAAAATGTTGCACCGCCTTCAGCTTTGATTAGGGCGTGCATTCGTTGTAGCATTGTTTCGATAACCTTACGTCACAACATTTATTTCCATTCTGAGTTCCATTCATTTTTGGCCGAGATCTTGTATTGACGACGGGAGAGTCGAACCACTCTGTAAAGTCTTCTCCAGCACATCCCAAAGACTTTCAATGGGGTTAAGGTCAGAAATCTGGTGGCCAATTAATGTGTGAAAATAATTCCTCATGCTCCCTGAACCACTCTTTCACAATTTGAGCCCGATGAATCTTGGCATTGTCGTCCTGGAATATGCCCATTGATGGGATGGCCTGGTCATTCAGTACATTCAGGTACTCAGCTGACTTAATTGTATTGCTGCATAATGTTGCTGAGCCTAGATCTGACCAATTGAAGCAACCCCAGATCATAACACTGCCTTCAGAGGCTTGTACGGTGAACTTTTTGGCCAGGCAGTGTAGAACACCCCCTAAATAGGTGAGAATTGACCAGATTTGGCATATGTGCGAAAGGGTTAAGAGATGGATGACGGATATTGGAAAACAAGTACAAACAAACTATAGATGTACATGCTATTACAATATGACATAATGGCCGAGTATAATCTAGACTAGTGGTGTAACGGATCGTAGTTGATCCGTGATCCGTACGGATCGCCCCCCACGGTTCGGCACGCATGTGAACCGCGGATTAATTGCAAAATTTAACCATCATAGTGAATTACAGTTTTACTGCCGCTAGTACTTTTTAAAGTAATAATTCCCTAAATCTCGATGCAGAGTTGCAGTGAAAAGACAGATGCGTGCTGTGTTTTACTCTGAAGCGCATTGGACCTATCGCTAAGCCCCGCCCCTCTTCGCAGGGGGAGACAGTTTGAGAGCCAGCTGTAATGTACACTGTAATGTAATTTTCACGGATTTAACACATTAAATACTCGTTCATTTTTGGAACCAGAGCTACGAAATCTCTTCCAAATCCGTCAACAAGGCCTGCCGTATGCACTGTAAAAATGTGTGCATGACTATTTTTAAAAAAACGGAGTTTTATGATTACAACTTAGCTCTGGTCCATAGCGTTAGAACATTGTGTGACACACAATGTTACTTTCCAGTCTGTGCTTCGCCTCGTCAAACAATATGTAATGGAGCCCGGGGTATTTAATTTTGTTATTCATATGGATAAGGCAAGGCTAGTGATGTTAACACCACTGTTCTAATTATTAATTATAACGTTATATATATGGCTAACTAGCCTTGTTGGTACAAGCCTGACAGTCTTGATCCAAGGCTATGGCTAATGTTAACCAAGCCAGACTCACCTAAAGTATAATATTAACGTCAACGTTTACACAGGCTATTTTTTCATTCACTACCATGTTTAAAGGAAGAAGGTATCATGCCTCATATTGCACTTTGATTTAACAATTGAGTATTGAATATTTTATATATTTTAAGATTTTACTTAAACATTGGACATCTTGAATGTTGTTTTCATTTAAGACCATGGGCAAAAGTTCCTTGCTTTAAGTGTTTTACAGAATAAATGGAAAGCAAAGATATACTTGTCTCCCTTTTTTTTTTTTGCTGATCCGAAAAATGATCCGATCCGTGACTCAAAACCGTGATACGATCCGAACCGTGAGTTTTGTGATCCGTTGCACCCCTAATCTAGACCACTGTAGGAGAAGCTTTATTCAACCACCTAATTGATGTTAATCATGCAATTAAAAAAACAATCAATTAAAACTGATAACAGGAGTAAATCTTAATGTTTTATTAATAAATGAATGAATGTCAATGCACAGAACCTTTACATAAAGCATCGTCCAGTCTCATTATGGATACTTTGAGAGGGAAATATATCAATGGAAATTAGTGAGAAGTGGACAGCACATGGGTTCATTAATAGATCATCACATGGGTTCATTAATAGATTATCACATGGGTTAATTTAAAGTTCATACTGAAAATACTTCAATATTTGCATTGTGTGTGTGTGTGTCTGCAAATGCGTGTCTGTTTCAGCGTGAGTGGGTGTCCGTGTGTGTGTTTGTGTGTGTGTGTGTGTGTGTGTGTGTGCAAATGTGTGTCTGTTTCAGTGTGGGTGGGCGTTTGTGTGTGTGTCTGTATCTGTCCGTTTCATTGCTTATTTTATTCCATTAATACTGACTAAGCTTTCAAATATGTCAACCCAAACCTCGGAGAACGATTACAATCTGCTGACATGTGAAGATTATTGTGTGAGTTCTCACTGAGAAAGGTTGTGATTTTTTCCTCATTTTTTCCTGAATGGTTCAAATCACTATAATAAGGCAAACAAACGTAACTGGCTAAGTATTTTACAGCCACATATCCCCTGATCCATGTTCAGGTGAAAGAGGTAAGTGCAGTGGTCCCTGACCCTGTTCTTGGAAATCTACCATCCTGTAGGTTTTCATTCCTACCCTAATTTGGCACACCTGATTCTACTAATTAGCAGCTCAGTGAGATCTCTCGCTGTTAAATGTGATTCCGCTTTGTTCGGGATGGAGTGAAAACCTACAGGACGTTAGATCTTCAGGAACAGGGTTGGGGACCACTGGCTTAGTGCATTTGCTTATTCAAGATTATTCATAATTAAATTTTACTTACTTACTTACTCACTAACTATTTTTTTCTAAATATTGTCTAAAAAGAAGCTGATAAAACAGAACTCTTTTGCACCCAACGGCACTTTGGATGCAAATGATCATCCACACTCCAGAAGTCTGCGAGCACTGTGCAGTTAAAATGATACACAGAGACAGCGCAAAGCTGCCGTTCTGCTGCATTGTGGGATTTACAGGCCTCCAGGTGACATTTGTGTTGATGTGTCGTGGAGGAAAGTCCGAGCAAATATGTCAATGCACATCTTACTTGAGCGCTAAGTGTGGCAAGGCGGTGAAGACGTGAGAGAATAGGACCTTAGCGTGCTGCACCGCTCAGCTTGTGCTTGTCAAACACACGGTCATATTTCAGTTTGAGGCGGCCATGTTGTTTCCTCTCCTGCCTTATGGTAGTGTGTTTCTTCTTCAGTCTAAAGTCAATGATGTAATCAGGACATGTCAAATGGTACAGTCACTCTTTTACTGCAAAGCCGGTGCTTTGTATCTATGCTTTGTGTTCACTCTATAACACTGAAATGGTGGAGCTTGTATGTGTCATTCTACTTCATCAAATTTTTCGACCGAAACTTTTTTTTCGTTTCAAAAAGTGGGGAGCAAAGGCATGGCTTCTTTTATTGTTTTTGTTTTGCTATTTTATTTTTTTATATTTAGCACAAGCACAGTAAATCAAAAGTACTGATTCTAGACAGCGAAGCAATTTCACAGCCTTTGGTCTCGCAAATGATCATAATTACAATCAGGTTATACTCAGCCCAACCCGGATCTGCACAATCACAGCGCCACGATATCGCCGGCGTGTTTGAGAGCGGGACTGAACAGAGTTAGTGAAGACGGCGGGGCAGCTAAGAGCTTCCTTCAGTTCAGGTGAACATGCGTTAGTGGCTGTCCCATAATGCCAGACACTCCCTCCCATTGCAGGAGCAGCCAGAAGAAGACGGTTATTTTTAGCTGCTGGTAATAAAGCACCTTTGCCGCAAGACCTGGAGACACTGCACAATATGCTGCCCGTATATAAATACTCTTTATCTCTTATTTCTGCCCCTCTGTGGTAGTTTAATTGATCCTGGTTCCTCTTCAGGTAGTTGTCAGTTCTGTTCAGCCAAATGGAAATTATTAAAATAACTTTTTCCTAACAGATGCACCGCAGACGCTACAGAGGCATTGAATTACATTTATGGGGCCGTCGTGACAGGATGCAGAGTGAATCCTTTGTCATTTTCCACAATCTAACGATGAACAATAACAATAAAAAGGTTGACATTAAGCAGAAAATCAGAATTTCAAATAGAATTTGCCAGAGGCACTTTAACTAAACAGGCACCTGCTGTTCTGTCATTAAGAACAGAAAAAGAAAAGAAAATATTTGTTTTACGTTTTATTGTTGATGCCTTTTCTCCATGTTTGCTTACTGATTACAGTTATTTGTAGTCCCCATGTATACTTTAGAAACCATTTATTCTATATACTGCCATCTGCCAGTATATCCTGACAACTGGGGTATTAAAAAGTCTGGCCAGTGGCTGTTGAATAGCTCATCCTGTTAAAGGGATATTTCACCTTAGTGTGACATAAGTCATTTTGTGGAGCCTACCTTATTATATTTGCATAGCGTGAATATTAGCAGATGTCCTTGCTGGCCGTTAACGGCATCCCCGGTAGTCCCGGTTGTCAGGGTCCCCATTCACTCACATTCATTTTCGGGACCTCACCAAAATTAATTGTTTTAAAGCACACACTAACTACGGCAGATAATACATTGATAAAAAAATAAAAAAAACATGACGGTGAAAAGGTACGTTTTTGTTTTGATATTTAATGTAGTTTCAACAGTTTCCAGTTTTCCGTTCAGTTTTATTACCTTTAAAAAGAAAAAGAAGATCCGTCAAAAACTTTGTTATTTTAACTCAGTGAAGAATCCTTGCGTACGATAAAGTTGACATCAATTCACCAACTGTAGTAGGCTACCGTTAGTTGTAGGTTTACGTCATAATAAAACAAAAAATCTAACTACGGCTTGTTGGATTTCTACGCAGTAGCATATCCGAAAATAGTTCCACTATTATAGCCAATTTAAACGTGACAACATCTTATACGCTCAAAACAAACACATACCTTTTCACCGCCGTGTTCACTTTTATCGATGTATTATCTTCCGTAGTAAGTGTGTGCTTTAAAATGATTAATTTTGGTGAGGTCGCAAAAATGAATAGGAGTGAATGGGAACCCTAACAGCCATACTAACGGTGATGCCGTTAACGGTCAGCAGGGATCGCTGATGTTTCTAATATTCACACTATGCAAATATAATGGGGTAGGCTCCACAAAATGACTTATGTCACACTAAGGTGAAATATCCTTTTAAGGCTCTGTTCCCGTGTGTGGATAGGCCCCACGGTCTGGTATCTGTTAAGGCTCTGTTTCAGTGTGTGGATGGGCCCCATGGTCTGGTATTTGTTAAGGCTCTGTTCCAGTGTGTGGATGGGCCCCATGGTCTGGTATCTGTTAAGGCTCTGTTCCAGTGTGTGGATGGGCCCCATGGTCTGGTATCTGTTAAGGCTCTGTTCCAGTGTGTGGATGGGCCCCATGGTCTGGTATCTGTTAAGGCTCTGTTCCAGTGTGTGGATGGGCCCCATGGTCTGGTATCTGTTAAGGTTCTGTTCCAGTGTGTGGATGGGCCCCACAGCCTGCTATCTGTTAAATCACTGTTCCAGTGTGTGGATGGGCCCAGCAATTGTAGCTAGCAATGTGCATATTCACTGAATGTAAGTACATAAATAAAAAGAGAAAATGTTGTCCGTCCCGAAAGTAAAACAGTTACAGTCAATGTCTATTTACATTTAATATGTGGGGTCCATTAAAGAGGGAGAACCTATGCACCATTTATAGATCATAAAGCAGAGTTTATTGATCTGAAGATGCAATCAAGATGCTATTTGGACATAAGGGTAGGCGAAGAGTTGCTCGTAGATGCATCAGATTTTATAGACCGGGGTTCTCAGGAGCATACAGCTGACCAGTACTTCCAGAAACACAGCGTGTACACTTAATCTCAACTGGGATTTTGACAATGGAAAAGTACAACAGTGAGAAATAAACCTATTTGTACTCCCAAGAGGCGAGTAGAGAGGCGGTTGTTGAATTCAGACCTGATGCCCTTTTGGAATGTAACCAAATTATGAACATGGGATTCCTCTATTTTATTTTTTATTATTTATTTTTTTTTATCCACAAAGAAAGGTTGGAAATATTTTGAATATAAATAGTACATCTTAAATATTGACTGAGGTATTTTATCCAGAATGCAGGATTTTTTCCCAGAGTTCAGGTAAGTAGGATTTATAAATAGCCAGGTGGTGCACTGAAAATGGGCCTCATTCATAAAAGATTCCTGAATATGCACAAATATATGAAACAAGTTGATACGAAAAATGTACGCCGGACTCATCAAACCGCGTGGAAAAATAAGTTTTGTTCGTATTCCATGTGTATGTTCATGAATTCAGATTGACTGTAAATGACAAGCGCGTTCACATTATTTTGCGATTAGCATAAATCCATGCCCATGAATTGCCATATATGGAAGTTGCGAATTCCATTCCAGGGGCATACGAAGTCAAAGTGGTCCAGAAAAAGCTAAAAAATAATTATTTTGACACTCAAATCTAAGTTTTATAAGCAGATGTTCAGTCAAGGATTCAAGGGGAAAAAGATTTTTGTATTGTCAGTACCGATGTCATATGAACAGGTAAAGTAAAGGCCAAACAGGAGATAACATGTGGCCTACCATCAATGCAGGATCACCCATCACACAAACTGTAAAGTAGTAAAAAAAAAAAAAAAAAACATTCATTTTGTAATTTTGTTGGTGTTCTGTTTGTGCAAGTTGTGGTTTGAAATTGGGTAATCACATATATTTTTTAAGAATCTCTCTGAATTGCTGGCACGTTGTAATTGTGGTCAAATTTTCTAGTTCAGATGTTGTTGCCTAAATCATTCAGTTCTTATAAAAAATTATTTTGGGATTTTTAAATATATATATTTTTTTTTTCAAAATTGTATTTGCTGTGGTGAAACTTGGGAGATGATTCAGCTTGCATTGAGTCACAATGTAGACCGGGCAGATTCTGTAAGTCGGATGACTGGATGCATTATTGCAACAGCCTGGTCTGGTTTTTATTCAAATCATACATATTGACTCTAACAATGAAAACAACCTAAATAAATAAAAAGTAACTAAAATGTAATTAAAATGTGTCCTCACATGAGTACATAAAAATGCATTCATTGTGACCTGATGAGAGAGAAATATGAATGGATAACCTGACTAAAAAATAGTTATTTTGTGCATTGGCTGCTCGGGTTTGAGACACACGCATGAAAGTGTTCTAAAGGGTATACGTAAATGATTCATATTTGGTGCATTATCACAACCCCTTTTGTGCAGGGTCAGGTATGCATTATGTATGTTTGTGCTTATGGAAAATTTAAAAAAGGTTCAGATGGTCAAAATAAGTGCATGTTTGTTTTGTTTTTAAATAACCCAGAAACCGTAGAATGTGTGATGTGATGCAAGATAGAGCACGGAATACACTGCGGCCTCAAGGGCGGACATTTTGTGGGAAAAATAAATATGATCATTTTAGGGCCTTTTTTAACACAAATGAGTAAATAAATTTTTTTTAAAATGAAGCGAAAGTTAGTTTTCTCCTTTTGTTTATTAATTGTAAACTTTTTACACACACATGTTGGTATTGTTTGTATGAGTGGTTGACAGTATATTGCCCGGGCTTCATAAATAATTACATGAGTGAAATACGAGGCTTTGTGATGCAGCTGACAGGCTGAATTTATAGAAAGTGAAAAGGCACCGCCAAGACTGGGGTGGTGAGGGACGTGCCCCGAAGGAAGATATTAGTCTTGACAATAGTCAAATTCATGAATTAAGAAAAAAAATGGCCCATATGGATTTCACAATTTTTCAACTGAATTACAATTCATGTCCTGAAGTGAAATATAATTGACCCCAACTGAGTAATACCTGGGATCTATTGGAGTATTAAAAGTTGGAATTGTCCCGGGAAGTACCAGTGACCTTAAATCACCTGCAGCATTAAAACCGAGCATTTTCAGAACAGGCGAACATGTCGTACAGTTTAGGTTTGCGGCACAAGGTACCAGAGCTTCTTCAAAGATTAGATCCACATTTTTAAGTCTGCATAATTAAGTAGGCTATACTATGGAAATCCAGGTAGGTCTTGACTGCTGGCCAATGGATCATGTGACATACTGTGTCGGTTCTAGTTTATGAAGCTAACAGATCTGATTTCAGAGTTTACCGCACTGTTGTGCGTTTCCACCTGAAGCTCTTTCACTTAATTAATATGTTTCACCATGAACTGAAACCAGCCGAAAGGCAGAGAGCATTCAAAAGGCTGTTTAATTGATCTTTTTTATGTTTATTTGTATATTTATTTATGTGTTTTATCACAAATGAATCCGTCTGATAGAACCAGCCTCTCGGGGTGAATAAAGTAAAGTGATTTATCGAATCACTGCATCAGAAGCAATTAAAAACAGCAGATTTTATTCATCTTTGGGGTGATAAATCAGAAGGGTTTATATACCATTTTTTTGTTGTACGTTAAACAACGATGTATAGTCCCAAAACCATTTTCATACACTTATAACACCTTCGTTCCCACAGCATAACACTTTTACAAATAATTCATAAGCATAACCTTTACAAAGCGAGAATTATATGTCTTTATGAATAATTGAATGTCCAGCAATTATTGCTAGAGGACTAAGCTTAAAATGACTGAGTGATATTGTGAAATCATACATATTTCATAATAAATCACAGCATTTGCATCAGTGATGTGTATAAAGGTGTAATATATAGTTAATAAAGGTGTAATATATAGTTAATAAAGGCTTTAGGAATACAAACTTTGCGTCATTGTGATCAAGGCTTTGGATTATGAAGCACAGACAGTCCTCTTTCTCAGACATCACAGAGAACAATCCCATAAACCGCCTTGATTTTAAAAAGGGGAAAACATATAAATACTGTGTAATGTACAACTATAAGCAGTTTTATAATCCCCACGCCTGTGTCATGGTGATAAGGCATACAGTAGTTCCAGGGAAAGGAAGACACAAGGCAAGTCTTTTGTGTAACAGACGTAAGCTGAATGAAGACATTCCAGTTTATCGGCCAACCCATTGCGGTTCGCCATATCGTCTCAAAAAAGGATGCTTTCGCGTGTTTGTTTCATTTTTTTTCTTTAAAAAAGGTATTTGTGAGCAAAATATCTGAGCTGTATTTTCTTCTGGATCAATCCCTGTCAAGATCAAAAGAGGTTTTCCACAAATACATTTTCAGAAGAAATAGTTTGGCCATTTAATATTGACAGCACATATCATTCATACCTTTTAACTGCATATAAATAAGTAAATAAATAAATAAATACACTGGCACATTTTTATGATTGCCTTTGAGAAGATCAGTATTCACATGCACACCCACCCACGTGCACACACACACACACACACACACACACACACTCAAGCACATGCACACACACACACACATACACACACACACACACACATTCACAGTAACACACACGCAAGCACACACAAACCCAACACAAACTTTTTCTTCTTCTTCTTCTTCTTCTTCTTATTATTTATCTTCTTCTTATTCTTCTTTTTTCATCTTCTTCTTCTTCTTCTTCTTCTTTTTCTTATTCTTCTTCTTCTTCATATTCTTCTTCTTCTTCTTCTTCATATTCTTCTTCTTCTTCTTCTTCTTCTTCATCTTCATATTCTTCTTCTTCTTCATATTCTTCTTTTTTTTCTTCATCTTCTTTTTCTTCATCTTCTTTTTCTTCATCTTCTTTTTCTTCATCTTCTTTTTCTTCTTCTTCTTCTTCTTCTTCTTCTTCTTTTTCTACTACTTTTTCTTCAGAAATAAAAAGAGCAGATCGTATCATGTATGTCTATATCCATCTAGCATGTTCTACCAAACTGAAAGCAGCAATACACAAAAGAAAAGTACCAATACCCCGCTGAAGCACTGTATGTACTTCCTGCCAGTCCGGTCCTAATGAGGCAGTAAAAGACAGATGATTGATTTTCTCTGGAACAAGCTGCTGTACCCAGCATTTCTCAGTGGTGGGTTTACCTGAAGGACTGTCATACGAGGGCCACATATTGTGAAGTCAAAAGGAAATTTCTGTGGCAAAATGAAGGTTGGGTGAGTGAATAAGTATAATTCAAATATATGTGAGTCATAGAAATTGTAAGTGGAATTCCTATTGATCTGTGGCTTTTACCACCTAGCTGGTCACCCTGAGAACAATGATACTCTATAGACAAAGATGCTGAACTCCACGCACTCCACATTTGACAATGCTGTCTCCACAGCCCTTATTATCTAATGCTGCATCTACTCCACTAGAGAGACCAGAGGTGAGAACAACTCACTGAAATGGTAGAGGCATGTAAACTGTACGTCGAAACATCCATTATCTAACCAGATTATTCCTGGTCAGGGTCGCGGGGGGCTGGAGCCTATCCCAGCATGCATTGGGCATGAGGCAGGAATAAACCCTGGATAGATCGCCAATCCATCGCAGGGAACACATAATCATAATAATCATAATAATAATCACAATAATAATCATAATGTCTTGCATTTATATAGCGCCTTTCTCAGACTCAAAGTGCTTTACAATGATGAGGGGAAAACTCGCCTCTACCACCACCGATGTGTAGCACCCACCTGGATGATGCAACGGCAGTCATTTTGCGCCAGAATACTCACCACACATCAGCTGAGGTGGAGAGAAAAAGAACCATTTTTAGCCAATTCAACTGGGGCATGATTAGGTGGCAGATTCTCCCTGGTTTTTAACAGACTGTGTGCATGTCCCTGTATGTATGAGAGATCAGTAGATGAACAGGAAGCCTCAACGCCTCAGGCTTATCCAAATTTCTGTGGGGGAAGCAGCACACTCTGATGTGCATTGTACAGGTGATATCCCAGGTGAAAAAAGATTATACTTGAAATATACTTTTTTAAAGTATACTTTTAGTCGTTTTTGTACGAATTATGTTAATATACTTTTTGCTAAATTGGCAGTGCTTTAAGTATTGTAGGTGCACTAAAGTTTTTCAAAAGTAGAACTTAAGTCATACTTAAGTGTACTTCACGTGCAGTCTATATGTTAAAATGGGACTATTTTTAGTGTGCTTAAGTATATTTAAGTGTATAAGGGGGAATCGGGTTCGGAGGACCAGACGCAACAGAGGGGAATCTGAAACGTATCCACGGAGTGGAATAACACAGGAGAAAAAAGATTATACTAGAAATATGGTTTTTAAAAGTGTACTTATGTACTTTGTGCTAAATTGGCAGCTCTTTAAGTGTACTGAAAGCACTAAAGTTGTTCAAAAGTAGAACTTAAGTCATACTTAATTGTACTTAAAATGCACTGTGTGTGTTAAAATGGGACTATTTTTAGTATACTAAGTATATTTTAAGTGCAGTAACAAAAAGTATGATTTGTTGGTATCTTAAATACACTTGCAGTACAATTGTATTATGTCACAAGTGTGTTTGAAACAAACTTTAAAAGTATTAAGGTGTTTTTGAGACTATACTTGAAGTACACTTTTTAAAAGTTAAAATGGGACTACTTTTAGTGTACTTAAGTACACTAATAGTATGATTTGAGGGTATTTGAAACACACTTTTGGTATTATTTCACCAGTGTGTTGGAAACAAACTTTAAAAGTCTTATGGTTAGGTTGATAGTAATCTATAAGTGTATTTACAGGAGAATTCATGCAACGTACAGATATGCACTTTACGTATAACGCTGTTCTATACAAGTGCATTTATAGTGGAGTTATGGCAATTTATACTAAATAGTGAAAATTTACTTTAAGTTGAATCCTATTATAATGTAAGTACTGTATTATGCATTATAGAAGTGTGCATCCAATATGTCGACATAACATTTAAAATACATTTTAAACCATTTTCTGGTGAATATAAAAGAGAACTCCATGCAACACTGAGTTACAAAAATGAAGCTTTTATTTCAATGTTTCGGCCCAAGAGGCCTTCATCAGAACAATCAAGACAAACAGGAAACACCAACAGGGTGCCATCAGGAAGCATCAGCCAATAAGGCGTCATCATGGATCAATTGTCACACAAAGGCGTCAAAGACTGACCAATAAATAAATGCATAAGTAAGCCGATAAGAAAACCAAAATTAAAATTATAACATTACGTTGAATTACATTACATACTTGAAGTGTGCTATTTAAATGTACATTTTAAACATACTTCAAATTAAGTACAAAAATGAAAAGTATACTTGTAATAACCTTTGTATACTTAAATTATATTTTTATTAACCATCTCCTGACTTTTTTTCCCATAGAGTTCTATAAGAAAATGAGTCAGGAGAAATAACCCTTGCAGTGATCCATCCACATCTACTCCATATCTGGCCGAAGAGTGATGGTTTGGGGCTCGTTTGATACCTTGGACCCTTGATGACTTATAGCCATTTAGCCAGCCATGTGTTCCATACTGTACCAGTGTAATTTACAGCTGAATCTAGTCTTACCCCCCAATTCTCATAGAGATCAGTTCAAATGTAGAGAGGTTATAGTATCGCTTGTAACAGTACCTGATACGTGACAAAATGTGGGAAAAAATCGGATAGATTCTCAATCAGAAAAAAAGGACAAGAACCGCAGTGGAAAAGAAAGAAATAACCCACGAACCATGACACTAGTATGAATACTAGATTTCAGTTTTTATTTTTAATACATTTGCAATAATTTCTAAAAACATGTTTTCACTTTGTCATTATGGGTTATTGAGTGTAGATTGATGGGCGAAAATGGCAATTTTATCCATTTAAAATTAAATCTACAACACAAGTGTGCAAAAGGGGAAGGGGTATGAATAATTTCAAGCACCACTGTGTGTGGTGTGAGTTACAAGGTGCGGGAAGCGCTCATATCATTTGACCTATTACTGTACCCCTTTGCGGACCCTACAGTACTCATGGTACACTTCACTAAAGAGGCCAATGGTTTTCCTAAAAGCCTCATTAGACATACATGCTTCCTTTATGACATGTAGTTGTTCAATTAGCTCGCTCAGGCCCTGGTGCACATCTAATTACTTTTAATCAATAATGTAGAATACCTGCCTGTAGATCTAATTGGCTTAGGGGCCTCAAATGTGGATAAATAAATAAATACATAAATAAATAGCAGCAACTTAACTCACAACCTTGCGGTAGAATACGCATACTATATCTGTCTGTAAAGAAGAGCTTGTGACAGATATATTTATATGATATTACTGGAATTTAGCAGACGCTCTCATCCAAAGCGACCTACACGGCTTTTAGCATAGTATCCATGTATACAGTTATATATACACTGAAGCAGTATATACTGTAGATATATACTGAAGCAGTATATACTGTAGATATATACTGAAGCAGTATATACTGTAGATATACACTGAAGTTAAAGACCGTGCTCGAGGGTACAAAGGCCCCATACTACCTGAGAATTTAACCTTTACATTATCGGCCTAGTTCCCTAAACTTTGTACTACACATAATGGCTGCATCTAATCAAGTTTAAAACATATTATTTCTCACTTAGAAGACAAAAATATGTAATCATTTTAATAATTAAATGTCTTTCAATTTTATAATATTTAATAATTTAGATGCATTTCATTAAAAAAATAGATTATTGTTACTTTAAAAGCTTCTCACTTTCCATGCTTCTTGCAATTAGTGAATTCAGAATTAACTTGCATTTATGCACTCAATCCTGCTGTAATGCTTGCAGTTTAACAATCCTCTAAGGGCATTATGCAGAATATATTGCCAATTTCAGAAATAATAATAAAAAATCTTAAATGATACAATTAGCATAGCTTTGAAATCTAATATTATGTAACACATCATGTTTTTACAGTATTGAAGGTCACCACGAGAAACCAATTATATTAAATTAAAGGCTTTAAAAAAAAACCTTAGCGAACTTTCGGGAGACCTCTATGCTAATCTATCCAGTGAAATGCAAAAACATTGGGGCAGTGATGACATTTCTGTATTGTTTTGACACTGTACCCAGCACATTAGATTGGAATAAAACAGTGAATAATATTTAGAAAAATAACAACTTTCATTTGAGGGTGTTTGCATCCATATCAGGTGATCCATGTAGGAATGGCAGCGATTCTTTAGTCCCCTCTTTTTACGGGAGGGAAAAATTATGGAACAAATGAACATACTCTGAAATAAAGTTGTCATATTTAATACTTCAAGTGTCTGTTTGTGTGTGTGTGTGTGCTTGTGTGTGTGTGTGTGTGTGTGTGTGTGTGTGTGTGTGTGTGTGTGTGTGTGTGTGTGTGTGTGCTTGTGTGTGTGTGTGTGTGTGTGTGTGTGTGTGCGTGTGTGTGTGTGTTTGTGAATGTCTGTTTGTGTGTGTGTGTGCTTGTGTGTGTGTGTGTGTGTGTGTGCATTTGTGAGTGTCTGTTTGTGTGTGTGTGTGTGTGTGTGTGTGTGTGTGCGTTTGTGAGTGTCTGTTTGTGTGTGTGTGTGTGTGTGTGTGTGTGTGTGTGTGTGTGCGTTTGTACTTGTGTGTGAAACTAGAGGGGTTACAGGTATAAATCACTGAAAGGGATGTTGTGAAGGTGCAACACGCCCAATTTCCTCTGTAAATATCCAACACGTCTCTGAGCACTACTCAAGGTTTTACTGAGTCAATGTCAAATGGTACTCAGTTCTGCCTGTAGACCTCCTGTAGGATTTTGGGCTGTAATCCCGTCTCTCCAGGGGAACGCGGTAAGAGAGAACGGAGGTCAGTAGCAATCCAAGTATTACTGCATTCGACGGCTACCCAAAGTCTTCGACCAATAGATATCAGACACTGGGTATGCTCCCTGCTGATGCCCTGCCAGGCCTGTACTGCAGCCATTTTCGGGGCATTTTGCTTCAGCTAGTGAAAAGCATGTTCATTTGGATTCAGGACGGTGTGCTTTTTAGTTAGAGAGCGCTGTCTAACACGCCGGTCCAAAATCCCCCATAGGTGTTCAATTGGGTGGAGATCTGGTGACTGCGAAGGCCATAGCATATGACTCACATCATTTCCAGACTCATCAAACCATTCAGTGACCCCTCGTGCCCTATGGATGGAAGAGGAAAAGTGGACCCAAACCATGCCAGGAAAATGCCCCCGAAAGCATAACAGGGCCACCGGACCCCCTCACTGTAGGGGTCAAGCATTCAGGCCTGTATTCTCTTGGTGTACGCTACACACATGCATTCACCCACCTGATGAGGGATGACTCATCTGACCATATCCCTGTAGACCAGTGCCTATGGTTTTTGCCCCACTGAACTCTCAAATGTGCATTCATCTTTGTAATGAGTGTGTATACTATTGTGTATATACTGGATTGTATACTGCACTGTGTGTATCCAGGATTTTAATTCCCTTAATCTAAAAAAAAATATTATAAATAAATAAAAAGGTTATCCCTGGTGATGTTTGGAGCATTGGGCTTTAAACAAAAATAGGTTATAGCTGCATCTTGCTTTGGAATAAGATACGTTCCAAAAATCTGGATCTATTGAAACGCTATTGAAAAAAAAGATGTATTTTATCCCAATGATCCAAGTGTAGGTTTTCCAGCACACCTTTCTCTTGGTCCCTGCATAACCCTTAAGGGAATAAGCAAAAGGTTTATGAGATGAAACACTCGCCCATTCAATTTCCCAAAATACACTCGCCCATTCAATTTCCCAATTTTTCAAAGCACACTCTATGCTCAGGAGTACTACAGCCACACTCACAGGTGGAAAACTGTAAATTATTGTTGATTCTCACACATTGGTATAATTTGTGAAGATGTGGAATGCATGTGCCATTTTTATAGTTTGATTTAATTTGAGCCTAGGATAATAATAATAATAATAATAATAATAATAATAATAATAATAATAATAATAAAATATGTAACCTTTGGATAAGAGAGTCTGTCTAATGCTAATCTGTTCTGTTTCTTTTTACACCCATCCCCTGGTTGTGTTTTCTTACATCAATGTTTCGGGACAGAAAACCAAACCATATGAGTGAAGGCGAGTTAATTAATATTATAATTTGCCAGCAATGGCCCAAATTAGCCAACATTAATTATGTGCTTAAGGGGACATCTTGTCACAAGAAAAGCCAGTCTAATGTGGAAGTGTCACATAAGCCGTTTCCGGAAAAGTGTCCGTTTCATGTTTATTGTACACGTTACTACACTTGACAAAGTTGTAATGCCTGGTTGTCCGATGCCATGTCTACTTTGAAAGATAAATGTGCAGGGGTCTTTGGAAGTTGAAATGGCTTAAATTAATTGAATTAACTTCAAACAACTAGTATACATTTCCTATAACATCACTTTACATTTATTAGGTGCACCAACATGGAAATCAACAATATAAAAGTCAATTTCACACTTGAACACGATACAGGACAGTGCATGTTCTGGAAGCCTACGCTTGAAAGAATGTACCTCTGTTCATAGTATTGGCTTAATGAGAAAGAATATGTAGCTAACTGGCATTAAAGCTGGAGGTGGGACTTGACAGGAATTGGCTGTATTGATTGGTTCATATGACTTAGTGATTGATTGGTTGGGAGAGCTTAGACACCCTGACAAGAAGGTAGACAAAGTGCACAGCATCAGACTAACAACACAGAATCACAATACTCATTTAATCATTGACCTCTCAGTCAAAACAAGCCGATCACAGAATTGAGGCAATCAAACCGGGAACAGAGATTGATTTTTTAGAAGTCGAGTCCACCGATAAAATATGCCTCTTGCCGAGATATGAAGTGTTATATCAGTTACTGAACCGTCAGAAGCATCCTTGTGTCAAACAAATCTCGGTGCCGTAAACTATTCTGATTTTCACAGAAAGACGCATCAAAAGTACAAATATAAATGTGTGGGTATCTGTTTACTGTGGATAGGAGTCAAATATTGATTAGATGGCAGGAGAAAGTGGAATTGTGGGTAGGACTGAATCCATAACGAGAAATTCAGAGCGGTAGGAAGCTGCTGTTTAATTATCACTTCCTGGTAAGAACAGGGTTCTCTTGGGAACGGCAGACACCCTCTTGTGTAGGAAGGAAAGATGACTCTCTCTTTCTGTCTCTCTCTCTCTCTCTCATTCCCCCACAACTAGTCCACCCTGAACAGCGAATAAATTCAATCTTGCTGCTGTGAAGAAGTCTTTCACCATGAGTAATGACAATAGTAATGGGATTTCTCAGTACAAGCAAATGGAGGGCATTAAAAAATGTTGGGGCATAAAAGTGGCATATGCCTTTAAACAAAACTGAACTGGCTTAATAAAGTAAAAAGTAATGATGATAACCTGAGTCATCTCCGATCTGGCTTTCCTTCTTTTTATATATGGAAATAATGCATCTATTTTTGTTTCAAATGAGACTCTTGCTACTGTGTTGATGAAAAATTGAGCTGGTTGACATACTAATTTAAATAATCTGTACTACTTACCCCTCAGATAACATCAAATGCCTTTCCCCTGGAGGAATATAAAAATAAAAAAGTATTTTTTGTTGTTGTTTTTTTAGCAAAGCATGTGTCATTAGTATTCAAAATGAGTGGCATGATAAATTACATTTTCAGCTCACACCCCAAAAATGTTGCAATATACATGAGGATTCTTACCCTTGAACAATCTCATTGATCTGAACTAATCATTGCCCTTGAAAAAATAAGTGTACAACAGCTGTGCTTGTGAGCGGTGTGTGTGTGTGTGTGTGTGTGTGTGTGTGTGTGTGTGTGTGCGTTTGTGCTTGTGTGTGTGTGTGTGTGTGTGTGTGTGTGTGCATTTGTGCTTGTGCTTGTGTGTGTGTGTGTGTGTGTGTGTGTGTGTGTGTGCATGTCTGTGTGTGTGTGTGTGTGTGTGTGCATTTGTGCTTGTGTGTGTGTGTGTGTGTGCGTTTGTGCTTGTGTGTGTGTGTGTGTGTGAGTGTGTGTGTGCATTTTTGTGTGTGTGAGTGTATGTGTGTGTGTGTTTGTGTGTGTGTGTGCATGTATGCGTGTCTGTTTGTGAGTGTGTGTGCGTTTGTGTGTGTGTGTGTGCGTTTATGCATGTCTGTTTGTGTGTGTGTGTGCATTTGTGAGTGTCTGTTTGTGTGTGTGTGTGTGTGTGTGTGTGCGTTTGTACTTGTGTGTGAAACTAGAGGGGTTACAGGTATAAATCACTGAAAGGGGTGTTGTGAAAGTGCAACACGCCCAATTTCCTCAGTAAATATCCAACACGTCTCTGAGCACTACTCAAGGTTTTACTGAGTCAATGTCAAACGGTACTCAGTTGTGCCTGTAGACCTCCTGTAGGATTTTGGGCTGTAATCCCGTCTCTCCAGGGGAACGCGGTAAGAGAGAACGGAGGTCAGTAGCAATCCACTTCCTTTAAAAAATGTTTTGCCTTATCAGGCTCTGGGGCTTAGTGGGAGGAGAGAGGGCAAAGAGCAAAGATCAGAGGGTGTGGCGGGAGGAATTCGGACAGATAAAACAGCTACTCCTGCTCTGATACAAAGGCAGCTGACCTTCAGACTTAAACTTCAGAAGTTTTTATTTGTTTTTTTGATGAGGGATGAGTTCCAGAAATCTGAAGGAAAAAAAAAACCTTTTTTTTTTTGGCATATCTTGGCCATTTAATAGGAAGTGAGACCAATTATGTTTTGTTTTTTCTCAGAAACAACAATGTAATTTAATCTATTCAGAGAACAAAAATAAAATGGCAAAATAATAGTAATACAATGCATATAAAACTGCCGTTTGGTCAATATTCTTTGAGGAACTATCATAATGACAACTGTTATTGTGGCTGTAATCTCCTAGGTCATTTCTCAACTAAACTGTTTTGGAAAAATGATTGATCTGCAAAATGCATCAACATAATAACCTTTCCACAAACTGCCAGCAATTCATATCTTGACATTTAACTGCCATTCAATAACACAATGCAATGCATTTCAAGACATTTGTCATTAATTTTGCAACATCTAAGACTCTCCCTAACATGTACCCCCTGCCTCAGAAATACTAATAACAGTGTTTGTTCCAGTCAGTTAAATAACTTACTTTGAGACAAGCGTTTAAGCATGGTGAACCAAAAATAAACAAATAAACAAATAAAAATAACTAAATAAATAGATAAAATATTCTTGCACTTATTGTGAACTACATAGATCTAAAAGTAAAAGTAAAAGTAAAAGCACAGAGTGGATAAATAAGTAAAGCACGCACGCACGCACGCACGCACTATTTTATAAACACACTATATTTCACCGCCAGGTTTTGATATAAAAACAAGGTGGAAGGAAACGCTTTTTTTTTCTTTCTCTAAAAGCATCTAAAAAAATTCTGGCCATATTTGAAAGCCATAAATAATTTCATGGATTATTTTACTTTCAGATAAAAATAAGCATGTCTTCTCCTTCCAGCGTCTTTGAAAATTTATTCTATAGAAAATTTGAAATGAAGAACAGCTCACACAAACAAACTAACAAACAAACAAACAAAAAAAGGTTGAAGGACTGTGAAGGACTGTGAAGGACTGTGAAAGACTGTGATGGACAGAATCACGAGAAGTGCTTTCCCTGGGGTGGACAGTCAGTCCAAAAAATCTTATCTTCTCCCTGACGAGTACTGCTCCAAACCCCCCCCCACCCCATGCACACACACACACACCACACACACACACACACACACACACACACACACAACCACACACACACACACACACACACACACACAAACACACACACATACACACCCTAGCAGTCCTAAACTTGACTGACATGGTCTGCTGGTTAGCACTTTCACCTCAGCATCACCATCCATTTCACGGACAAAAAACCAGATGAGGAGAATTCACTGTGTAATCAGCTGTTTTGACTGCTCAATTACCCTTTACAACAGATTACAACAGTCAACTTATTTTAATAATTTGGTTATTATTCATCGGATCCTGTTCATTCATTTATTGATTGTAATGTATTTCTTTTTTTAAAGCTGCACCAGAGCTCACTAATTTGCAAAAGCCCACGAAGCATTAATTCAGCCTCATTTGTTCTCAGTGAGAGTCTTCAGACAAGTGTATCTATTTTGCTCTTTTCATTAAATGTCTGCCGTCATATGCAGCCAAAAAGCTGCACATAATCTCTCTGTTTTTCCCTTCAATTTCAAATCTGTATTTTCTGGTTGGGTCACCGATTCGCTACACTGTACTTCAGGACAACTATAGACTATTGTATACCCTACAGGCCACACAAAGTACTACAGGTGAGCCAGTGCCCATTATTCACCCTACAAACCATACGCCGTACTACAAGAGAGCCAGTGACTATTCTACACCCTACTGGCCACACACAGTACTACAAGAGAGCCAGTGACTATTCTACACCCTACTGGCCAGACACAGTACTACAAGAAATCCAGTGACTATTCTACACCCTACAGGCCACACACAGTACTACAGGAGAGCCAGTGACTATTATACACCCTACAAGCCACATGCAGTACTACAGGAGAGCCAGGAAGTGACTATGTTACACCCTACATTCCAAGCATAGTACTACAGAAGGGTGAGTCTTAAACCCACCCTTCTCCTTGTAAAATGGGGCCAATGTTACGCCATTTCTTCATACTCCTAGTCTTTCTCACTTTAGGATGTAAGGCTCAAATATTCAATGTATAGGCCAGCAGAGTCAGCCTACTCTCATGGTAGGCCCACATTTTACACATTTTAACTGCATATTTTCCATCGTGGAAATAGAACAAAATCTATCTTTTTTTTACTGATATATTCTAATTTTATTGTGTTTATATATGTATGCACGGGTAAACTTCACTACTTCGCCTGCTTGGCTTAGTACTTGCCTGGATTTAGAATCAATAAAACGCAAGCTGCTCAGTGACAGAATGCCTTTATGGCTGTAATTAATAAAATCTCACCTTGTCATTACAAATTTATAAAGTAGCATGAGTACTCCCAAGTGTCTCTCTCCTTTGACAATAAAAAAAAGTATGGTCTTTAACTCTTGAAGGGGAAAACAAAGGCACTGTCAAACTAGTATGTGTGTGTGTGTGTGTGTGTGTGTGTGTGTGTGTGTGTGTGTTTCCTCCAGGTCCAGTGAAATTAATTCTGCTTGGTGAGAATTTATAGATTTATTTATTTTGCATTTTGAAAATACTCTTATTGACCAACAAATGTGTTTTTGGATATTAAAATGTTACCTACTGTAGCATGCCCGATACAACCATGCCAAAATGGCACGTTAGGTGCATCGCAGCCAGCTTTGGGAAGCATTGAGAAAGCCGGTCTGGCAGCCTATTATCTAGCATCTACAATAGGTACAGTGTGCAGTGGTGTCTGACAGATGAACACAACTTTTATAATAACTTTGTGATTCAATTAAATGTGAAGAATGCAGAACTGGTTACGCAGACTTGCTGAAGGCCCTACCTCTCCAGCAATGTCTCTATTCTCCTCCATTGACTTACTGTACAGCTGGGCTGGCAATGCCTGGAGAGCCACAGAGCATCCGTTTTGTTTTAATTGTAAACATAAGCAACCAGTCTAGGCTGAAGAGACCTGGTGAGATGAGAACCACGGGTCCCTTGACCTCCTGTTAATTTTTTTTTTTCTTCTCTTTCCTTCCCTGTGCTTCCTTTTGCCTACTGGCATTGCTATAGCTCTGTGTAAAGATAGGTTAAATATCTGTGTAATCATATCTTGTTGTTCTAATACAAAGTGCTGTTTGTGAGGGTAATATTACACTTATTGATTATAAATGGACCTCTGTGCCTTCTTGATGATACCACATATTTTCGTATTTCTGAGAGTAACATTGACGTTCACCGCTACTGTAATCACTCTGGATCAGAGCACCTGCCAAACGAACTTAATGTAATGTCATGTGACGTAATGTAAACGGCTTTGATTGGTCAGTTAACTCATGAGTAGCCACAATGACTAGCATACCCTCTCTGTGGCTCTATATGACCAAGGATCGAGACCTACGATATACAAACAGAAACCTATATAGAAACCATGTTTCCTGTCACATCTTATGCAGTCTGGCAGGGTGGATTGTGGGTAACCATGTTGTGGAGCTCTGAGCCAAGCTGTCAGATTTGTGTCTTGTACATATTGTACGAATGGTCAAAGGGTGGATTGGAACCGGCATGCTCCCCTGAGAAACACCTGCCATTCACTCAACATGCTTGTAAGATACAAAGTCCTCTTTGGAGGAGAAAAAAGGGAAAATTATTGGATTTGGTTTTGGAGGCAGAGAGTAACCCAACCAGAGGCCCCTTACAACGCCGCAAAAAAGCTATTTTCTCTGGTAGTGCCTTCAGCCTCCATGACACATTCCAACTTGGCCCCTGATGAGAGTGGGACCTCTGTGAACACGGAGGTCTACTTTCTGTAGTGCCACCTTCCGAATCTGCACCGATTGGTCAGGCCGGCAGGTTGAGATGAACCTTATAAAAACTCCCCAGCAGTAACAATGTTGGCAGGTCTACAGTTAAATAGACAGTTGTGAGGTCTTCTGTGATCCCCATTTGAGAACAGATGACATTAACCACCGTATGAATATGTAGACCGGTCATCAACATAAATGGAGTTATCTTGCTGATGAGCTAATGAGCTAACTTAGAACAAATGTTTTATGTCAATGAGGGTTTGAATATTAAATGTGAAAAAGCAAACAATTCAAGTATCATTGACTCAGGATATTATGTGACTTAATTAGCTTTTTAGGTCCCATCCCTGTTCTTCTAGCCTTGGTATATGCACATATGTGTAAGACACTCTGGATAGGTTTGCCTGCTAAATGCTTACCTGCCTAAAGTCACACATCATCAAATTAACGATTTTGTTACATTGCCTTTCTAAAAAGACCCAAATGAGAATTTGACTGTCACTGCAAACAAATAGTTTTGCATCCCTTTATTTGTCTTTTTGTTTGCTTTTGACTTTTTCCCACGCAGAATGAAGTGTGTCCTTTATGCTCTGACCTCAATACTGCGGGAGGTGGTGGAATACCATAAAGTTTAAGAATGAGCACATACACTGATGTAGTGGTGGAATACCATAAAGTTTAAGAATGAGCACATACACTGATGTAGTGGTGGAATACCATAAAGTTTAAGAATGAGCACATACACTGATGTAGTGGTGGAATACCATAAAGTTTAAGAATGAGCACATACACTGATGTAGTGGAGGAATACCATAAAGTTTAAGAATGAACACATACACTGATGTAGTGGTGGAATACCATAAAGTTTAAGAATGAGCACATACACTGATGTAGTGGGCGGTGATGGGATTTAGTTGGGGGGTGGGGGTCACTTGGTGTCCACTTCTGCCATTTGTCTTTTTGCCTTAGTAGCAGAGGAAATCGAAAATTGACCAAAACAGGTCACCACAAACACACTGAGAGAGAGTGGGGGTCAAAAAATAGAGATATGTTTAACATTTCTGTAAAAAAAATTGATATAACACACTTTCTTAATGTTCATCTCTGTGTCTGTGTATGTGTCCTGCCATTTTATTAATTTATATTAATTAATTTATTTATTTATTATGCACAATTGTGCTGAAGCCTTGGAAATAATTCACTATGGGTTTATGAGATACATGGCAATACAAAAAGAGAGATCAAGCACACACACAGGCACGTATGCATGCATACACTTTTGACATCGCAATGGGGCCAAACCCCCGCATCCATTCCTCCTCACCCTTCCCAGCACCCCCTCCCGAGGCTTAAACAGTAACGCTCTGGTGTAAATCTCAGTGGTTATGGCTTGTCGTGCCAGCTGACTGCATATGCAGAGAGGCTGAACCAGTTTCGCCCCTGTCCTTCAAAACCCAGAGCTCTTCGTCTGAGCCCGACTTTGACTATATTTCCACTGCACTCCTCCAGTTAGGTCATCTCCTTTAGCAACTGACCTCATCCTTACTCCATTCCATCTGCTAAATTTACATTTTTCAATAGCGGCCATTTCGTGTGCCATGTTGCTCACGAGGACCGAGATAATATACAGTGATGTTCCGGGTAGATAATGACGGGAAAAAAGACAGCGCTGCCTTTTTATTCTCTTCAGAGATGAAAACGGTGAAGTGGACTTCATGTTATTAGTGCAGGCTGACCATGGATGAGTGTTCAGGACCGTGTGAACAGTACTCAGAAAAGAGATGGGGCACTATGATGAGAGGACAGAATGACAGAACAAAAAAATAAATAAAAAAATAATTTAAAAAGGAGCAAAAATAAATAAATAAATAAATAACTTCTATTACATCTAGCTGTAACCAACTGCCACATCCAACCTACTCCATCAAAAGTAGATGACATAATTCCCAGGGTAAAATCAACTCTATTTGAATACACATTACCCCTGTTAAACTCACATAAACACTGTCATAGTAGATTTGTAGGGAACACCACTGAAGTTTATTCATATATTTATTTATTGTTATGGATAAAAGGGATTGCGTGCATACATCCAGTGTTTAGGATTGCTAGGGGACTGCTATTAGTGGTGCACGTAGTGTAGAGGGGGATTTATGTCTGGTTGCACTCAGCAGTAATTTTCCACTGGCAAACCCAGAGCAACATGTGGCCATTTTAATTACACCAACGCTCCAGTCCAGTGCATTCTGATCATTATTTCTATTTGTGTTTTTCCCTTTAATTATTCATGTTTTTTTTAAAGTTTATTGAGATGGGCTTTGATTGTGTGCTGATGGATTTCACAGGGACCGGGAAATTCTAAATTGGCCTATTAGAAGGAGCAGGGTGAGCTGCAGTGATAAGAGACTCCTTCGATTGAGGAGGTGCGTTCGTGACTGAGCTTTTACGGAGGTAAAACACCAGGTCCTCACAATGCTTCATTCAGATGAGCGTGAGTCTCCACAATTGCCCCCGTTCCTTCAGGCAAAGCTAACCATGTTGTTGTTGTTTGTCGTTGTCGTTGTTGTTATTGTTGTGTGTGTGTGTGTGTGGGTGTGTATGTATCTCTCTCTCTCTCTCTCTCTCTCTCTCTTCCACACACACATCAAGTCGTTTTTTTTTTTTTACACTTTGCCTCTCTGGACACTCATCGACCAGGGAAAAGATGCTGCAGGATATTCTGTTTCTCTCTCTTCTTGAACAGTTGAGGGTGGATTTTCTCTTTCCGTCCAATCTTCCCCCTTTTATTTTCTTGATGTGAAAGGGCTAAACAAACAGTAGCTCTGTCAGGGAGCGGGGAGGAGGCAGAGCATGCGGGAGGGGAGGGGAGAGGAGGGAAGGGGATGGGGGGGGGCTCTCGAGGGAGGGGACTCTCCTGTTGTCCGGTCTGGTAGAGGCTGTCAGAGATTGCGATTATAAGACTCACTAATGAGATGGACACCTGGGTCCTCATTGTGTGTGCTCACTCCGGGGCAGGCTCAGGAGAGTAAAATGGAAGCAATCATTTGAACTGAAGGGAAGGGAATGAAAGGAAATAAATCCACACACACACACACACACACACACACACACACACACACACACACACACACACACACTCCCCACCCACCCCCACCCCACCCCAACTACTAAAAAAATACAAAAAACTAAAATATAATAATAAACATTATTTTTTATTCTCAGCAAGAATTAAAAGCTCGCCACCTGTTAATAAAGATATGGTAAAACAATTACAATATAAACATACAGTTTTTATTTTATTTCTGTGGCTGCTCATTGACAGGTGTGCGTGTGTGCATGTGTGCACATGTTTATGTGAGTGTGTTTCTGTGTGTGTGTGTGTGTGTGTGTTTGTTTGTGTGAACCTTTCCCTCTGACAGATCAACATGTGCAACTTCTGTATCACCAGCCATAACTCAGTTATAACCCAGCCATAACACAGCTATAACCCAGCCATAACTCAGCTATAATTCAGCCATAATTCAACTATAACCCAGCAATAACGCAGCTAATACACAGTCACAATTCAGCTATAACCCAGCCACAACTCAGCTGTGTAACCAAGCCACAATCCAGCTATATCCCAGCCATAATGCAGCTATAGCCCAGCCATAAATCAACAATAACCCAGCCAGAACCCAGCATGTCACCCTAATGACCCCACAGTTCAGGCAGCAGTTGTCACCCCCTGCAGAGAAGGAGTGAGAAATGCGGCGAAATGACCAGCTCCAGGTGTCAGTTAATCGCACATCATCCCCGCACCGTGCGGACACGGAGCTCCCAGCTGAGGATGCAAAGCTAATCAGGTCAGATCCCTGATGGGCCGGCACACTCACTAAGTAAATATTAGCACAGAGCTCCATTAAAACGCCTGGGCCTTTCTGCTGGAGTCGGGTCGCTCCAAACCTCGTCCTCTGCAATAGGGAGCCAATATTGGCAACTGCAACATCATTTAGCGTGTTTGCATGGGGATGATAGCACTGTTAACAAACACCAAGGCAAAATATCTTCATCAAATCCATTTGGTAGACATATTTAATTATGGCTTAACATGTCTTTTTATTCTGTATTATGTTTTTTTTTTAAATATAATAAATAATCTAAAAGTATAAGAAAAACTGTGTTATGGACTGCAAAAAGAGTGACTAAGTAGCATGGAAGCACACATAAATATAAAATGAAACCCATATAAAACATTGATTACACTTCACCCATGTTTGTTCATCTAAAAATTTGTCGTCCCGATATAAGATATGAATAATGTATGAGTACGGAACCCCAGTTGGGACAAAATTATGGATCACACTTTTTTGAGGTGACGAGGTGTGCCAGAGGCAATAATGATGTTGGACTGGAGCTGATTGAAGCTGAAGCTGATAATAATGGGCAAAACATGCTATGAGGTGCTATTAGCTGGGCAACAGGTTATATCAGAGGCAATTGGGTGGGGGGGCATGTTAGAGTTTCAACCACACAACGCTTCCTTTATGATTGAGCCTTCATAAGTAGCTACTTATTATATTATAGCAT
Organism: Ilyophis sp. 1 JC-2022; assembly: GCA_022702515.1. Taxonomy (NCBI): domain Eukaryota; kingdom Metazoa; phylum Chordata; class Actinopteri; order Anguilliformes; family Synaphobranchidae; genus Ilyophis; species Ilyophis sp. 1 JC-2022. Next base: position 129,176,291 of record CM040403.1, read on the forward strand.
ACTGCTTCGTAGTGTACTGCAGGGGTACAGTATGTCCGTGTATCTCACTGCCTAATTATCTTACGCTGAGTCTTTTTTAAATATAATTTTTGCATGCATTGCATACTTTTGTCCTTATACGTAGTTTTGCTTTTAGAGGCAAGCAGTTGATTCCTTTCTTTGAGCCACGTCGCATTTGGCTGCTTCTCGTGCGTTTCGTTCATTTTGTTTGGTTTTGCCACTCCGTTCAACAGCCGCAACTTGGCTCTGTGCCCCAAGAAATTAAATAAGTAAAGCTTTTCAGCTTTCTGTGTGTTTGCGTATTAACATCCTATTAAAACAGAGTTTAATTCTTCGACAAATTCCAAAATAGGGTGGAATTTTGGCAGACGGTAAATGATGCAGATTATACAGCGTGTTACAATGGTTAAGGAATTGGGCTTGTAACCTGAAGGTTGTAGGTTTGATTCCCAGCTAAGACACAGCCGTTGTACCCTTGAGCTAAAGGTGCTTAACCTGAACTGCTTCAGTAAAATATGCAGCTGTATAAATGGATACTATGTAGAAATGAGAAGGTTGTGTAAGTCATTGTCTGCTAAATGCTCATAAAGTCATGTAGATATTGCAGAAAAGATATATAGCAAAACGAAAAAAGCAAACTCGCTATAGATGCATGCTGTACTGTGTATATAGCGATTGTAACTGCGAAATAAAAAATGTTTACAAAGTTTGCAGGTAAGGCTGATGACAATGACAAACCCCTGTGACCTTGCCGTCCCGAGAATTTTACGGAAACATAAATAAGCTGAATTAAGCAGGCTGTGCCCTAACCTTCAGACATCAGCTCATAGAACAAGTCAGTCCTGCCAAAAAAAAATACATTTAAACTTAACTGAATACCAATGACATGGTGAAGATCAGGAAATAAGAATAAGGTGGGTGAGGCACAGCTGTGACTCTGTACATCTTAACAGCTCGCCACACTGATCTGGAAATAACTTTCCGTCACAATCTTTCGAAAAAATCAGAACAGGGCCTTCCCAAAAAGAAAATGTGCATGAAGGTTTCCGATCTACCCAGAGAACACCCGGAACATGCTTTTCCATCACAAATTTTCATTTACCATTGACGATAAAGAGGCTGATAAGCTCTGTATAAAAAAAGAAAATTAAAAAAAAACGAAAATGTAATAACTAGTGAAATTGATTTTTTAGAGGATACATTTATTTTTTTTATTTTATTTTATTTTTTTCTTCAAAAATGACATCCCAATCCGCAGTCACTATGTGCAGGTAAACATCACAAAAACATTATTGTCAAGTATTTATTTTACAATTTTTTACAATTTCTCAATCTGTCATCGAGGGAAGAAGCTAGCCATTGAGTACAATTGGTAAAGACAAATAACGGTAGCATGGGATTTCCGTGAAGTAAAAAGGGAGACTGAAGTCGGGGATATAAAGAAACACACTGGCCCAGACAGAGAGTACATCTCTTTTAAATTCTGCAACAACTGAAGGCCCGCTGCATCAAAGAAATAATTCAAAGACCGAATACTCTTGGCTGGACCAAGTAAAGAAAAAAAACAGTAAGTAGAATGTTTGAACCCCCTTCAAAAAAGGAATGTTACCAAACGGGAGTGCTTTATTCTTCGTTGCTTTCTTATTTTTAACACATCTGTGCAGATGGAACTCATATAGAGAGAATATTGTTTTAATTCTATTTCACAGAATGGTAAGTGGCTAGTCTATGAAGCTAGATGGAACAATACTCGCACACACACTTTGGCTGAAGTGATGCTAGAGCTCCTAAAAATTTTGCAACATAAATTTTACATTTACACACAAAAACATGAACACACATACACTCAGACACACACACAAACACAAACAAACACGCATACACAGAAACACACACAGAAACACACACACGCGCACACACACACACACACACACACACACACTCATAAACTGTGTCTCTGATCAAATGAAGAGCCCTTGAGTGATTTCTTATATTCCATCATTCAGCACTCCAGCTGCCCCTGCACACAGTCATTTTAGCAGAGTCTCTCCTGGGGTCCACACTGTGGTGTGCAAGCGCTATGCGGTGAGAGATTGCAGTCAGAGTCACAGTGTACATCAGGAAAAATGCACCAAACAACCTGCTGGTTAAATTGAGAGATTAGCACACATTTTCCATAATGCTAAGACCAGGGACACTCAAATCTAGTGCTCAAGGTCAGTAGTACTGCTGGTGTTCTCTTCCGCCTGATAGTCTATAGTCCAATAATGATGCTGATTAAACTCATAGTCTATAGTCCAATAATGATGCTGATTACACTCATAGTCCATAGTCCAATAATGATGCTGATTGGCCAGAGGTTACACTCATCTGGTGTGTCTGGTTTAAATCAAGCCCTGATTAGAGGGTGAAAGCCCTGACAACCAGCAGTATCTACTGGCCCCCAAGGGCCACATTTAAGTATCCCTGGCTTAGACGTTGCAAACACTCATGCATGGCCCCCAAGGGCCACATTTAAGTATCCCTGGCTTAGATATCGCAAACACTCATGCAATGTTCACCACACAGTGCTTACATCTTAAATCTTAAATCTGACAAACATTCATGCACCGTTCTGTGCACCTCACAAACATCCCTGCCTCTCGCACAGTGGGATAGGCTCCATCCCCCCACGCCACCCTCTCTCTCTCTGACCAGGAATACGCGGGTTAGATAATGAATAGATGGATGTTTCCTCTGTATATGAGCAACTCAGTATGTTGTGATATTGAGTGAATATTTTCCGAGGCGTAGTTGATAATGCAGAGAATAGAGCTGGATGTCACACTTATTCTTCCTTCATTATTGACTTTAAGTGTTTCCTGTAGTAACGGTGTATGCTGACATCGTTTGCCTGAATTGTTTGAATACAGTTATGCACCTAGTTTTGCATAATCCATAAGATTGCCTGTGTCAGTTCTGTGCAAAGTGATGTCAGCCAAATTATAATAAAAAATAACTGAATAAAAATAAGATCATAAAAAAAACATTTCCTCAACATAACAAAGCCAACTCTGTCTGATAACTGCAGTCTTGTTCATAGTCAACTAAATAGCCCAACTTAATTCCTTACTAAATGATGTGCTAAAAGGCTAATACATCACTTCCAGCAAACTCAGTACTCACTTGGGTCTTATAACTTATTCAGGACAGTTTTGGTTTGTCATTTGAAGTCAAAAAAATGATGGATGATCTAATTTATTTGTTTCTATACTGGGATGAATTAAATATTAGTTTAGCATTTTTTAATAAATGCAGATGTTTCAGTGGGGAGCGTGCTGACTGTCACATATCTGTCAATCATCAACAGACTGTAAAGTGTGTTTTCTTTGCACCCGCCCTTAAGCCAAAGAAAACTGCTGCATTCCCTTACTGTACTGCATAGCTTGCAGGGTGTGAGTGTGTACGACAGCTGCTGGCTCAACGGAAAGCACACCTGTATTAGCAGCATCACTGAGGAACCAAACAACAGTTTCCAATGAGAAGGGAGAGAGAGAGGGAGAAAAACAGGCCTGGCATCAGGGGGTTAGTGGGGCTTTGCCCCCCCCCCCCCCCCAATACTGCCTCTCTGCCCCCCCCCCAAGTCTGTTAGCTGTTAAAAAAAACTAGCCTGATAAAAAAATACTATTGTAAATGTCTTTATACAGTCACAATATTTATTGTGTGTCTAACACTGGAAATGAATAAAAACAATATCAATAAAAGTTTATTTTAAATGGTAATTTAATTTAATATGAATGTCTTTGGACACCTTAACCTATAAGACAGCTCACCCCGGGCTGGGCCTGGAGGCAGCGCCGCAGTGACCCTAGAGCACCTATGATGGTTACTGAGAAGTGAGTGAGCACGAAAGCAAAAACAAAATAATAACAAGCCTACAGTGGAGACGGAGCAGGTTGAGTCAAGGGCGTCGGAACCGGGGGTGACGGAGGGAACAAATCCCCTTCAATGTTGGGGGGAGGCAAAAAAGTCCCTTTCAATAAACAAGAACATCTCCTACTAGATATATGCATAACTAGGAAGTGTATGTCCAATATTATATATATATATATATATATATATATATATATATAATATTGGACATACACTTTCTGTATGTGCCAGCATTCATGGCATCCCTATCCCACAATATGTAAAAGTATTAGTTATTAACAACCACAACCAAAAATCCCCCCCTCTCCCCCATGTTTTTGGTACTGGCCACAACCCGCACTTTGAACTTCGCATAATTTTCATCTGAGACGTGGCCGGCGAAGTGACACAACTTCAGCCGTTTTTATTCATCGTCACTCACAGGTTTGTAAATTCCCTCACAAACAAAGTGTACTTACCCATTTTTAAAAGATAACCATGTGGTTATGATGAAACCTGAGGTTGAAACATACGTATTTAATTAAGTAAATGTATTTTTGCAAACTCCTGTCGATGCTAGCCATTGAGCGAGAAGGCTAACGTTAGCTAGCAGAGACGTGATAGTCACACGCAAAAGTGGTTATAACACACAAAACGGGTTACATTCATGTTATTGTGAATACAATGTTCTATATAGCATTTACATTAATTTGAGAGTACTGTGTTTTGGTAGTTTGGTAACTTCATAATGTATTATTTTAATGGGTCATCCAGAGCTAACGTTAAATATAGGCGTAGCCCGAGCCATGTAAGGGTAGCTAACGTTCGAAAGCTAGCTAACATTAGCGAGTGTAAGACTGAAAATGATTGATCCTTTGGAGTGTCAGTCATAAACCCTGGGTTACTGAGCTGCTGGCGACTTTCTTGAGGGTGCAACTCCGCTGCCTTACAACTTTGAGCTATAATAAGCACAAGGTCGTAAACGACAGCTGGAATGACCATACAATTGGACATTAGAGGATAAAAAAGGCACTCTTCAGGACATTAGACAGCTTTGTGACCCTTTCATTCTCAAACTTGCCTCCGGCGGGAAACCAGGAGTTTGCATGGGAAAGCAGACAGCTGGGACAGGTTCAAACAGGAACATATTCTGGACTGAAACAAAGCTGTATATATACATATATATATAGTGCATCATATGTATGTGCATGTAAATAATTGTGAATAATATGATAAATGTGGTGGACCAGGATCAATGCCAATTGAAGTGTGGGATGTGTGAAAGTATAGGAGGGGGAAAAATCCCCTAGAGGATTTTGGCCCCCCAATATAAAAATCTCTCCTACGCCCTTGGGGTTGACATTGTTACCACTAGCACATTGGAGCAAACACAAGCTAGCACATATTCTCTAACACAGGAGCAAGCAAACACAGAGGATGGCGCCACTAGGAGTCATCCTTTTCAATCGGTGAGCCCAAGCTGCACTGGAGTTTCCAAGAAGCAAGGTGCCCCAGATGATCTGGGAGAGGACAAGCCTGCTCTGGTCATTTTGAATAAGTTTCTCGTTCGCCATTTCAAGAGTCAATAACGCTTATTTATCGGTTTATGGTACAACCACAGAGACTGGTTAGAGTACAGTGTTAAAGCAGATGCAGAATTTTGCTTTGCATGCCGAAAGTTTGAAACAGTAGATTCTGTGTTGACAAAAACAGGTTTCTGTGACTGGAAACATGCAGCAGAGAGAGGATTCACCAAGCATGCGGCGTCTAAGGAACATTTTCGAAAGTGTGACGAAGTGGCGAGAGACTGATGCTAGACGGGAGATTTCCTCCATAGTGAACGCAGACCAGCTAGCTCAGAATCAATATTATCCTGCTGCTGTTATCGACATGTTAGAATTCCTGGCCATAAAGCAGTTGCCTCTCAGAGCAAGCTTAGATGCGTTTGATTCTCGAGAGGATGCAAGCAGCAGTCTATTTTTATTTGAATAAAATAGACACATTTTTGTTTGAATACATAATAAGAATAGATACAGAGCTAGACAGGATTCTCCAAACAATCCCCCAAAATGCTAGGTACTCTTCTCATGAGATCCAAAACCAACTGCTTCAGATTATGAGTGATCTATTAACGGAAAAATAGTTCATGAAATCGGCAATTATTGGTTTACGATCAAAGTGGACGGGACGTGAGATCCAACTGGATGGGAGAACATTTCAATCATGATCTGCTTTGTAGCAGACAATTTTGAAGTTAGGGAGCGTTTACTAACAATTGCGTCTGCAGATGCCCAAACTCTTGCAAACACTATAATTACAAAGTGGTGCAGAGTTGGATTAAGCACATCTAAAATGCTTAGTCAGGTATATGATGGAGCATTAGTCATGTCCGGGAAGCATGGGGGAGTTTAAAAGATTTAGCAAGAGACACTGGCCAGAGGGATACCCTACGTGCATTGTTTTAACCACCAGCTCCATCTAGTTGTTATTAACGTGACTTTTCTGGGGGTTGTGGATCTCTCTACAAGTTCATTAAAAAGCCTACTGTCGCAGTCCACTATAAAGGGGAAAAGCTGAAGCGTTTGCTTGACCACCTTGCTGCCATCACAGCTGTGCTTCAGTCAGAACAGATGGATTTGCATTCCGGGCTGGGATTAGTGAAATGCGGATCTGAATACGCTGCAAATCTGCGTTCCGAAAGTGAGTTTGTCACCATGCAGGCCCGGATTAAAACTCTATAGTGCCCCTGGGCATCAACACCCCAAAATGCCCCCGCCCCCCTTCCCACACTGTGGCAGGGCAAACTGAATGTAACACAATGTATTAAGTTATAGCCTACCATACATTTAGACAACCCAGTATTAAACGCAAAATGTAAATTAAATGTGAGGATTAACTAAATGTGAGCATACTATCAGATAAGATGAGTGTGTACGCCTTATAGCTACTAGAAACTGTTTAACCAATCATGTTACTTATGATTTTTGAATCACAATATTGCTGTTGATTTCAACATAGCCTACACAAAAAAATCTAAATGTTATTACCGGAAAAATAAACAAAGTAAGGCCTAGGGGCAATACATTTTCTGCACAAAATCTGAACACAGTGCCTAACAAGAGACATCAATAGAAAAAAAAATCACACCAATTAGTATTGTATCCAATACTCAATCCAATAAATTATAGCAATAACTGGTGAATCCATCTGTTGACTACTGTTGAAAATATAGAAATCACATTGTAACTATTAAGCAGGATGATATTCTAAATCTGAATATATTGACCCACCTGGGGAGTGACCAAAGTTGATTGGGCATAAAATATTGTCTTTTACTTTTGCAAATTTTTTCAAGCTTTCACTATGGAAAGCAAGTTTCCTCACAAACCCGGGACATTGCGAAGACCTGTCAGCTATGAACCTGCATTTGTATGTAGCTTACTTTATGCAATTGTACACAGATTACCCCCTTGCTAATCAAGCAAGTCTTGGGTAGGCAACATTACAGTGTATTACATTTCATTCAGTTCATAGTCATGTTGAGGAAAAAACTGATTTATTTTCCTGAGTAGCCTAAAAGAAGTTAAACTAAACATATTTGACCAATGCTGACTGTACTTACTGTGTTCATCCAGTTGACACTGTGCACATCTCATAAATGCTTCTCGGTTAATCAAATCAAATAAGTTGTAGTGTCATCTCAGGACATTGAGAGAGAGAGAGAGAGAGAGAGAGAGAGAGAGACTTTCCCTGGAGAAAACTGTTCTTACCAGGAAGTGGATTCCTCATTCCACACACACACACATGTAAATTCATGTATTGAGTCAGAGGTCTGCTTTACCAAACCTGAGTCACCCCGTTGTTCTTAAAAAAATAAAATAAAATCAGTCAGACGTAATGAGACCTGATTTAGTCCCTCAAATTGTAAAATACCCAAACCGAGCAGTCACTCCTAACAATGAGTCAGACGGCGATAACAAGACCTGATTTATTCCATCACATTTAAAAAATGTCAAAACTGAGGATTGGTCTGATTTGATCCGTGGTTCTTAAGAATGAGTCACGAGCTCTTATTACTGGACCTCATCTGCCCCACGTCTGAGAACTGTGGAGAATTGGGGTACGCCCTACCCCTGCACTAAGACTGCTTATGACTGTGGAGAGTTTGGGTACACCCTGCTGCCTGCACTAAGACTGCTTATAACTGTGGAGAGATGGGGTACACCCTACCCCTGCACTAAGACTGCTTATGACTGTGGAGAGTTTGGGTACACCCTACTGCCTGCACTAAGACTGCTTATGACTGTGGAGAGATGGGATACACCCTACCCCTGCACTAAAACCGCTTATGACTGTGGAGAGTTCGGGTACACCCAACTGCCTGCACTAAGACTGCTTATGACTGTGGAGAGATGGGATACACCCTACCCCTGCATTAAGACTGCTTATGACTGTGGAGAGTTTGGGTACACCCTACTGCCTGCACTAAGACTGCTTATGACTGTGGGGAGATGGGATACACCCTACCCCTGCACTAAGACTGCTTATGACTGTGGAGAGTTTGGGTACACCCTACTGCCTGCACTAAGACTGCTTATGACTGTGGAGAGATGGGATACACCCTACCCCTGCACTAAAACCGCTTATGACTGTGGAGAGTTCGGGTACACCCAACTGCCTGCACTAAGACTGCTTATGACTGTGGAGAGATGGGATACACCCTACCCCTGCACTAAGACTGCTTATGACTGTGGAGAGTTTGGGTACACCCTACTGCCTGCACTAAGACTGCTTATGACTGTGGAGAGATGGGATACACCCTACCCCTGCACTAAAACCGCTTATGACTGTGGAGAGTTCGGGTACACCCTACTGCCTGCACTAAGACTGCTTATGACTGTGGAGAGATGGGATACACCCTACCCCTGCACTAAGACCGCTTATGACTGTGGAGAGTTCGGGTACACCCTACTGCCTGCACTAAGACGGCTAAAGAGTGTCCTTCAGGGCTCTGTACAGTATCGAGGGCCCCATTGGACCCCTGCAGATAGATGCATTTCCACAGCCTTCATTAGCTGCAGTTCTGTTTAATGATCCATGGAGCTGGTCAGTACAGGGCCTGAAGTGCTCGGACCCTCTTTAAAAGACAGTCTGTACAAGTTTAAGCCTATTTTCAGAGAAGTTGAGCTTGATCACCTTTTCAGTCCAAAAACAGCCGTGCTTTTGCACCCACATACTGAACATGTGAGGCACGTTAAACCGTGTAACTACTCCACATGATAACCACCATGGAAAGATAAATTAATTTGATGTTTTTCAGAATGTTATAGAGATCACTTCCATCAAAATAGAAATGTTTCATCAGAGGATAAAGGTGATCACTCAGAATAACTTTGTATTGATTATATATATATATATATTTTTGCTGCATTACAATGACCTTTCATTATCCTTTAGTAGAGTTGGAGACTGAGTGCGATGCAAAGCCACAGGCCACCAGCCTAATTTTTGTACAATTATTAGGTTTTCTCGCTTTTCTGTGATAAGTGGTTCTGAAATCACAATTAGCGTGATTTATGTCTGATAAAGTGCTTGATTGGGTTTCAAATTATACATCTCCTTAGGATGGTTGTCCGTGAAAGTCGTTATGGATATCTATATTTCTTTATTTATTAAATCGTGTGTGGCATCCAGAGACTTGACAGGCTCTAGCAGATGCTCGTGGCTTGCCTGCCAGTTCTCGGGAGAGAAGGCTTGAAATGACTTCCTGTGTCAGGGGTTAAAGTTGCATTGTCTGTGGTAATTGCTCCATGAAATAATAAAAGGACAATGGTAACTGCGGTATAAACACAATGTGACAAGCTTCATTAATCTGAGCAGAGGTGAAAAGCCTGGAGAAATTGTGTAACAGTACATGGAAACTTGACCTCTGCCTGTCAGACATTTTTCAAAAAAATATAAAAAAACGACTACATTAGTTTCTACTCTGGATTTGGAACGCTCGTTCTTATTCACTAGCCCCGAATAGCCGCAATCTCCGCCTCCTACAAATCCGGGAGAGGGCAGACAAGCATCCGAAACGCGTCGCGAAAAGTTTTTTTTTTTCGTAACGCGCCAGTCTGCAAGCTGAGCTTGCACAGAAATATGCTGGAAGACGACACTTCATGCACAGTTTGAGCAAGAAAACCTTGGCTGCCCGAGCGGCAGGGGGTGCTAGTGAGCAAAGAGACACGGTTACCTCGCAAAATGAATCTCTTTCTCCCTGGGTAACACTACACCCAACATATGGACCCTGGCAGCACTGTCTTGGGCTGTGGCTGAATCAGAGCCCTATCTACAGCGTCCTTTTTACTTTGTACTAGCATACTGTATCCTGCTTACTGCATACTGTTTAGTGACATGCAGTATATAAATAATATCCTCCTTACTATTATCAGCGAAAAGCCATAAATAAGTATATCATCCTGGGATATTAAGAACACTGAATTTTCAGAACTGTCGTGTACTTAACTTAAGTGTTTTTTTCAAAACTGGCATACTCAATAATAGGCAAGTGCACTGATATGGGCACAGCCCTGGTCTGGATTCGATAACAGACTGCAGGGCCCATCTACACAACAAAATAATGTCTTAAGCAGGATGAGCCAGCCAGCATCCCCATAGGTTCAGTTTTCCATGGCTTGGTGATGGTGGTTTAGGTGTCAAACCGCATTCATGAATCATATTTTCTTCTGATATATGCCGAATAATTTTAGTATTCTCATAACCATGAACATGGCACGAGTATTCAACAGTATAAAAAGAAGCGCAAAAAGGCTTTATCTAGCAGGGATTACTATTATTAGTAGTCATAGTTCCTAGTGGTTTGACGGTGCATAGTTTAAGCCCAGAGAGTACAAACACATATAATAATTGAACATTTATTTGGACACAACAATGTGTCGGTGACAAACGCATGCAAGAAAATAAATTGGAGTCAAAAGCACACTTAACTCAAGCTCCCCTGGGGACAAAGCCCTCTTCATCCCTTTAACTTGTCTTCTAAACTGAATACTATCGTTTTAATCTTTTATTTTTTTCTTGGCGTGCCAGTTAATGGTACTCCAATTTTTTATTTATTTTTATTTTATTTCCTCCTGTGCAGAATTTGGAAAACACATTCCCCTCCTCGAGGCAAACATTGTGAGCAACAGCGAGCCGTCTTTTCAGAAGCAGCTGATAACAACTCTGGGAGTAATCTCAATGAATAAACTCATTTGCTGAAGCTACTTGAGCATTAAGGACTCGATTCGCAGTGGAGTGACGCATTAATCCAAGGGTATTAATGAGCTGATATTTCATAAGTGCTGCGGAATGGCAACAACAAAGATCCACTTCCATAAAGAGTCCTGATACAAGGGGCTTTAGAGGGTATTCAGCGTAGACCCACACAGTTCGACGAGGCCCCGGTGTCAGTCTTACCAAATTCAAGCGTGTTTACCCGCCGCTAAATTTATCCGTCCGTCATGACTGCCGGCTGTGCCAGGGTAAACAAGTAGCACACAAACTCATAAAGCCCTCATTCTCGGCTGCCATGTCACCATCTGTGAGCGCCTCAGCTAGACGCCTGCCCTGGATGATGTCATAAGCACTCACAGAGCTGAGCCCAATAGATGTGAAAACTTGGTAACACTTTGCTTGAACTACATGGCGTAAGACCTTCATAGCGATGTCAGACGTGTTGCTATAACATCGGTCGTAACCAGTCATGACAGCATATTACAGCTTGTGAAAATGCTATAATGCGCCATGATCGCCACCATAATGTTTGCCATGACATTGGTATACGGTATGCAGGTGTTCTGCTACGCGTGACATTGTATGTTGTTTAGGGCATGCTGTTTACTAAATGCTTGATACAATACAATGAGCATTATACAATGCATGTATTCTGATAAGGGATGACGCAACAATATAAAAAGGCTACCTAGCCATATTCTGTGAAACCTGGGGGGGGCGGGCGGGAGGGGGTTGAAATATTTACAAGGACAAAAGTGTATTAGTTCCTGTGTGAAGCCTCCACTTAAAATGTGATAAAACATGCATACAGGGTCAAGGGTTAAAGTTATACATATAGCAGGTTAGCATTTATGGATTCAGAGCGCAGACTACATAAAAGTGTGAAAGAGTATAACAGCAGCCTTAGATCTCTCACAAGTTTCACACACATAATCTCTCTCTCTCTCTCTCTCTCTCTCTCTCTCTCTCTCTCTCTCTCTTTCTAATATATATATATATATATATGTATATATATATATATATATGTGTGTGCACATTATATATCTGTGTGTGTGTGTGTTTGTGTGTGTGTGTGTGTGTGTGTGGGTGTGGGTGTGTGTGTGTGTGTGTATATGTGTGTGTGTGTGTGTGTGTGAGTGTGTGTGTGCATGTGTGTGTGTGGGTGTGTGTGTATATGTGGGGTGGCGGTATGTAAGTATTTGGACAGCGGCACAGTTTTAATTGTTTTTACTCTGCACTCCAGCACACTGGATTCAAAGTGAAACAATGAATATGAGGTGAAAGAGCATACTGTCATCTTTAATTTGAGGGTATTTACATCTGTAATCCCGAGCTGTAATCTGTGTAGGAATTACAGCCCCTTTTATACATAGTCCCCCTGTCCCAGAGTGACATGCGACTGCCTACATCTTAAGAACAATTACAAGCAAGAAGGAGCAAAGAGCAATACCAAAAATCACAATGTAAATATAACACTGCTGGTGTACATTTAACACCCTAGGGTGTTTATATGAGAACACGGTCACCATAGGGTGTTAAATGTTTTTGTTGTGCAGCAATTTATGAATTTCAGAACACGCTCTAGTATGTGTAAATACATAAATACATAAATACATAAATACATTAATTTATGTTTATACTAAAACATCCCAGGCTAGGACCCTGGTCAAATGGGGAAAGACAGATCTAAATAGCAGTCATGACTATGATGGAAGTCTTTTGTATACACAAGGTTGCCTTCCACAAGTTCATCTTAAATGTATGTGCTTTGTAAGGTCACTTATACTAGTCATTTATTTGACATTGTCTCAACTCACAAAAACAAAACAAAACCCAAACAAAAATGACATCTTTATGGATATCCCCAGAATTTAAAGACAATCACAACACAACAGAAGAATCACAACACCATACACTTCTGGGGTAGGCCTTCCTGGTGAAACATTTTTAATTAAGTGCAAAACACAGTTCACATAAATTCTCTAGAATTTTCCATATGCTTTTTGAATCACAGTCCCTCAGAGCGTGTAAAGGGACTTTGGTCTTTGGTCTCCTTGCCAACCAATTTTGAATATGGACAAGTCAGTTCATATTCTCAAGCGACATATCCTTGACCCACCGACGTGTCATCCTCATGACTGCGAGAATCATACTGTAAACCTAATTCCAGTCTTCTTTTTCTGAAAGCATATTTAAAAATGGGACACTGTATGCATGTATAACAACTGTGCTCATTAGAATTCTGGCTTTTGATCGTTAAAGGGAACTGGCCTCGTGAAAACTGTAGACCAAGGGGAAATTCCTTTCCACAGTACTGTACACAGCAGACAACAGTACATACAGCAGCACACAGTAACAACATACAGTGACAGACAACAGTACACACTCAGGCCTGTTCAGTGAGGCCTATTTTTTAAAGCGACTATAGCTGTGGGGATCAGACCTTTTTCTAAAGCGAGCCCTACAGTTGTGTAATGTATATGTTTCCTGTAGCCAGAGCCATGTGTTTGTAGGCTACTACCCTTTTACATTTTAGATATTGTAGCAATGATGGAGGCTTTATTGTTCCTGTTAACATGTTTTAGACAGGATGCTGATTAAGGCTCAGGCTATGTACACTGTTCCATGGCGCAGCAGCAATGCACAACCTATGAATGAAATCTCTACAGCCTTAGTTTCCTAACCATAATGTTACAGTTTGGACTGTATTGGTGTGGGATTTGCTTCCATAATTCATATAATTTCTGTAAAGCTCTTGATCTCAATACAGTGAAATACAGCATCCCTCAAGATGCTGTCCTTGGACCACACTTTATTTTCACACTTTTATTTATACATTTCATTTACAAACTATCTAAGGCTGCTGAACTTATTTTGAAATATCCCAATTCACACATTTGCAAAAACTATGCACACGTATATTTCAATTGAAACAAAATCAAGATTTCCCACCGGAGGGCCTACACGTATATTTTAAATACAACATGAGCTGGGCGACTTCAAAGTGTCTTACTCTAACAAAAAATACAAAGTGTTTCTCTTACTGTAGTTCACTGGAAACACGGTAATGTCAAATTTAGTTCCAAAATGTAATGTCATTCCAAATGTAACTGGAGATGGAGATATGGGTAATTACTCTGGGTATACGTGACTATCTCCATTTAAACCCAGATTAAAACAAGCCGTTCTGTTTTGTAGTTCATCCTTATTTTATTAATTTATTTTAAAACTCATTACAATGCTGCTGTAGTTTTGTTTAGTTGCAAAGGCTTGCGCTCATCAATTTGGCACAGGTGTAATTATGGAAAAGTGAAACAATCAGTCAGTCATTACTTCCTGCAGGAAAACCAGCTCCATCCCTGTCTTCTCCCTTTTCACTTAACCACAGGCCTGCCCCCTGCTGGACACCGTCAAGATCGCATGCCCGCCTCCACGTTGACTCCAGAGCTGCCTCCATGAGAGGAAACCCAACCTCCAATCAGTGCAATGCCCTTAGGGTTGAATTTACTGTCATTTATTTGAAATATGTTTACTTTTTTTAGGGAAATGTAATCATTAACATATGTTATTTATTTAAAAATGTATATTAAACAAATGAAATGCATCTGAAAATGCAGTGAAAGTGAAATAGATGGCAATATATTTAACTAAAATGGTATCATTAAGGCGAGACACGGCAGGTGAAAACATCGTTTTTTGATGCACTGGTCAATTTTGAGATGCACATATATTGCAACATTTCACAATATAAAGGAAATATGCAATGTTTTGCCGCTCAAATATTACAATGTATATTATTCTATAAACATTGCTATGTTTATGACTATCCAAAAGTCAGCATATCCAGCATATTGCTTTGTTAAAATACTTTTAAACCTTTTAGAGCTTCACGTAAAGAGAAAATAAATAAATAAATATTACAAATAAAAATCTGAAAGCAGATCACACACATGAAAAATGTGGAAGGATAGCAAGTATGAAGTAACCTTTCCAATGATCGATGTGTGTCTCACAAACACACACAAACACACACACACACACACACACACACAAACATGCAGACATACACACACACACACACACACACACACACACACACACACACACACACACACGCACACACACACGCAGTTTAAAAAGTTAGAAATAGGGATTCCCATTTCTGAGTGTGAAGGACTATGCTGCAGATGACAGTCTTTGAGCAGAATATGTGCAGCACTGCATTCTGGGAAAAACGGAAGGAGTGACCATGATCATAAATAACATAGTCGACAAAAGAAATGGGTCATCAAGTAACAAGAAATTTTAGAGATAAAAACAGCGTAGCTGTGTATCTATGCGCACATGAGTGTGTGTGTGTCTCTCTGTGTGTGTTTCTGTGTGTGTGCATGTGTGTTTGTTTGTTTGACTGGTGTTGTGTGTGTCTTAACAGCCTGATCTCTTACCAGGAAAAAGTCCATCCATCCCATTTTCCCTCTAATATTTCTACACTGCAGTCTCTCTCTCTCTCTCTCTCTCTCTCTCTCTCTCTCTCTTTCTCTCTCTCTATCTCTCTCTCTCTCTCTCTCTCTCTCTCGCTCTCTCTTTCTTTTTCAAACACACACACACATGCACACACACACACATCTGTGAACGCATTAGTCTGGAAGGGACATGATTCCCGAGTGGCCCTGTCTCTCTGAATTAAAGAACCCCCGGGTGACCATAAAACCTGTGCCCGTCGCTGTGCTTTCTGTGGGGGTGGGGGGTTGGGGAGGGGGGCTCGGTTAATCAGTCCGATGAAGACTCCGGCACTCCGGAGCTGCTGCGGGGGCTGTCTCACCAGTCACAGGTCCCTGAGTGGGTGAGCGAGGGAGTCAATGAGCACATTCCCCTCTCTCTCTCTCTTCCTCTCCGCTACGCTACGCTAGGCTACATTCCCCTCAGACTCCAGACTTGCAGAAGGAAAGAGCCTTTCTCCTTTCGAGCACCGCTCTCCACCTCTTCCTGCGCCGCGCTTTCACGCCGCTCCGCTTCCAGCTCTCTGCCCAGAGAGAGAGAGAGAAAGAGGCAGACGAGAAAGAGAAGCAGAAGAGAGAGAAAAGGGAAGAGAAGAACAGGGGAGAAAGACTGAGTGAGAAAGAGAGAAAGAGAGAAGCAGAAGAGAGAGAGAGAGAGAGAGAGAGAGAGAGAACAGAAGAGAGAGACGGGCGAAGAGAAGAACAGGATACAGGGGTGAAAGACTGAGAAAGAGGGAGGGAGGGAGGGAGAGAGAGGGAGGGAGAGAGTAAGTGGTAGAGCCAGAGAGAAGGAGATAGCAGAGAGAAGAGAGGCTGCTTCTGTTTGCTGCCGTGAGCCTCGCTCGCAGGGCACTTTCATCGTTCCAGTCACTGGCTGTTTGGATTAAACTGCTTTTCAACTTGGTCTGTTGTCCACAGAGGGATTCACTGAAGGTAAGCAGGGCTTTATCTGGCCTCCAGCTTTATCATTTCAGGGATTTTTCTGACCAGAGTGATTTTTGGGGGCTGAGAATTGAATAAACTGTTAAAGAGAGAGTTAAAGAGATATTTAGAGAGAGATCACACGGCTCTCAACCTGTCTGTCTTGCACACACACACACACACACACACACGGGTGATGTTTGATATCACAATGTGTCCCGATATCAGACTCATATGTCCTTTCTTTGACTTCTGGGACCGTGTGTACGTGCAGGAAGTGTGTATTAGGCATATTCTTGGTCTCAGGTTTCTAACGCCTAGAATAGGCTCCCTTTCTCCAAGAGTACTTTTCTTTTTCTTTCTGGGTCCGTAAACAACTTAATCATTGCTCCTACTCAAAGCACAGCATGCAGTGCTGAAAAGGTTGCTTGAAGTAAGTTTAGTGTCCAGTTTGAAGATCAGTGATATGTGTGTATGTCAGGAGTCCTGAAAGATTTGGTTTTTGTAAATATAAATTATTGTATATGTCCCCCCCCCCCCCCCCCCCCCTCTCTCTCTTTTCCAAAATAATGACTGATTTCCCCATACATTACCAGAGCAGACAGTAGGGGTCAGCGATCCCCCGTTTTAGTTGAGATGCTTCACCGTAGGTCTATGTCTGGTGCTTAATTATTTGAACAGGAATAACAGTAAATATGTTACACTGCTGTAGATGTGTGTGTGTGTGTGTGTGTGTGTGTGTGTGTGTGTGTGTGTGTGTGTGTGTGTGTGTGTGTGTGTTTATTAAAGTGGCTTTAGCTGGTTAGTGCACATGCAATGAAAATTGACAGACTGCACACACAATAAAAACATAATGTTGCTGTTACTGTGTGTAACCTGATGTCACTCCGCAGCGTTTTCAGATACATTTTAGCAAAGCTGATGAATGGATAGCTTTGCGTTTTACAGCTTGAGAAGCCAGGACAGCCAGATCTGATCTTTCAGTGAAACTGGCGGAAGCGGGCGCATGTGGTGAATTTGGTCTGTTGCCTGGGTGACAACCAAACAGCAGCTTAGAGCGAAGCGTCTTTCTCTTGCACTGAAGTATTACATTTTAACTTAAGTTTTTTTATGCAGATAACTTTATCAATACATACATACATCAAGTGAGTTTTTTTGGTAAAAAATATTAATGAATAAATCCAACTGTGGCCAATGGAGCATTTAGATCTGATATCCACGTACATTTTGGGAAAGAGTTTATGTTGTTTTTTCAGAGTAAATAATGCTCCCCTCAGGTGTTAGGACTGCACAGAAGAACACTTCCAAGCCCCGTCCTCATATCTGCCCCCAAATTCTGACTTTTACAGATACCTCTGCAGATACCTTCACACATTGCCGACTGAGTTTATCAAAAACAAAGCATCCCTTCTGTATATAAGCATAAAGCAAGCGTCCATTACAATATCAACAAGCAATTGCAAACATGCATGCAATGTAGAAAAATCAATAATTAATTTACAGCGCATTACATGAAAAAGAAAAAAAACATCTTGAAATGGGCTGCTACGTTTGGTCTGCCGCACAGTTAAATTGATGCAATTATATGTTGATGTTCCACCAGACGGAAAACCATTTAAAGATATGAGAAAACTCAAATGTGTGAGAAAGCAATTTTGCTAAACTTGTATTACTGTGAATCAGTGGCCGTGGGATGCATGCGTGTGTGACTGTGGGTGATGATATCGATCAGGTACAGGAAATGCAGAAACCCCGGACTAAGCAGGATGCTGTGGGGTTCGCTCCCTGGCCACAGAGTGTGTGTTCGGTAGGCAGGGTGGAATGCCTAAAGTAGCCATTAGCGGGGTAAGCCATCTCTACGGCGTGAGATTGTTTCTGTCACATCATAAAACTCAGAAGAATCCTATTAAAAACGGAAGAAAAAATAAACAATAAAACAAAGATCTTCTGCACCTTTCAATACTAATCCACTCAGGAGTAGATTGGAGGCATGGCACTTTGGGTGTGGGATGATCGCGTCCACTCCCCACATCAGGATTAAATGGCTTGGGATAATGGAATTACACAGCAAAGGAAACGGCTTCAAATGCTCTAACAGTCCAGCTCCTGTCCACGTCTTGTTCTGGCAGGAGAACGATCGTTTGAGGCATGTACTCTCTCCCCTGAAGCATCATATGAGAGCATTATGTGTGATAAATGGGGATCACACAATACACACGCGCGCACACACACACACACACACACACACACACACACACACACACACACACATAGAAGCCATTGCAGCATATTGCATGCCTTTTATTTATAAATTTTTTTGTGCGTGGGGGGGTGGGATGAAACGCGCACGCCGATGTGCTGTGCTCCACGCGATCCGGACTTTGAAAGGGAGAGCTTTTATCTCCTCCGCCCAGAATGTTGTGGGGTTGGAATCGGAAGGGCAGATGT